>SNQJ01S0023604.1:108535-125687 GCA_010110895.2 Picea sitchensis
GATGTAATGTTCCAGACCCAAATCAAATGTATTTGGAAAGGTTGGAATCATCTCAAACCCTCGTAACATTTAGATTTTTCAACTTAGTTTGGTTCGATGTTTTATGAAATATACTTTGATTTGAGTGGCGAGCCAAAGGAGATGAAAATGATGGTCTTGAAAAGATGGAGATAAGGATTTGATAGAAAGCAGCCGCCTAGATCTGAAGGATTAGTTGTTTTAAGAAATTATTTAAATGTGTTTGTCATATCAACTTGGATTGGGGCTTTGACAGACCATAAGAGAAATATGTACAAGAAATAGGACCGTGGAAAAAAGAAGTGGGTGATGGTAGAGTGTATTACCCAAAAAGAAGAAATTGAAAGGTATTAGTCTTTGGCTAGATATTTCTATTCAGAAAAGGTGGAATAACTGGATTGATAAACAAAGCATGATGTGATCAGTATAGACTTAAAACGATGGTACATATCATCCTTTTTGCTATTTGCTTGCTGATGCCTTTTCCTGTTGCCTTTTGTCGGCGACCCACTTCAACTCCGTTTCCACGAATTCTTCAATGTAGCTTCTCAAGGGGACGACGTTGATCTCATTCTGGATTTTTTTGTTGAAAAGTTCCATTTCTAATTCCCTTATATCAATATAAAGATTACGCAAATCCTGATAAATGTCTTCATTTTGTACCGAATAGTCGACTAGCTAGTTGTCCATGTCATCTTCACCATATTCAAGGATGCTGTAATTTTTTTCTAAAGACAACGCCTTAAAAATATCAACTTGTTTATCGAAGACTTGCTTAATTAAGGTCAACACGTTGATGATTAACTTGGGGTCTTGGAGCTCGTTGATCCTTCTATCTAAGTCTATTTTGGTCATCTTTGTGAATAATGTTTCTTACAGAAAAAGATTGTATATTCCAGACTGTGACGACTTGAAGAGGTTCATAATGGATGAACTACATAAAAGACCATATACAGGTCACCCAGGATACTAGAAGATGATCACGGCCACCAGGAAACAATTCTATTGGCCTGGACTAAAGAAAAACATAGTTTAGTACTTAGCTAAATGTCTAGAATGCTAGCAGGTTAAAGCAGAACACCAACACCCAGGAGGGTTATTATAACCTCTACCAATCCTACAATGGAAATGGGAAACCATCTCCATGGATTTCATCACCGGATTACCATCATCGGCCAGACAAAATGATGCTATCATGGTAGTGGTGGAAAAATTAAGAAATTCCGCTCACTTTATTCCCGTCATATCGACTTGCAAGGCAATAGATATTTCCAACATATTCATGAAGGAGATATTCAGACTACATGACATGCCTAAGGAAATCGTGTCTGACAAGGACACAAAATTTACTTCAAACTTTTGGAAATCCTTGATGATTGGTCTGGAGACCAAATTATTATTTAACACAACATATCATCCGCAAAACGATGGACAGACAGAAAGAGTGAACCAAATATTAGAGGACCTACTAAGGATGCATGTAATGCATCAACCTAAGGAGTGGGAAGATTACCTGCCACTGGTGGAATTCGCCTACAAGAACGACTACCAAGAATCACTGAAGATGAGCCCTTTCAAAGTCCTTTATGGTAGACCGTGCAACACTCCAATCAGTTGGAGTAATCACATGAACATAATTACAATTGGACCCGACATGTTGAAATAAATGGAGAAACAAATGATTAAGATAAAGAAGAATTTAAAAATAGCTCAAAATATACAAAAATGTTATGCTGACAGAAAGAGAACCCCCAGACAATTCAAGATGGGAGATCACGTCTATCTTAGAGTTAGGCCCAGAAAGAGTTCCCCGAGGATGGGAGCTTGTGCCAATTTGGCAACTCGGTATTGTGGACCCTTTGAATTTCTAAATAGAGTGGGACCTGTAGCCTATAGGCTAGCACTCCCTCCCACAGTAAAAACACATAATGGTTTCCATGTTTCTTTTTTGAAGAAATATGTACATGATTTTAATCATATAATTGACTGGTCTGTGATCGAGGTGGAATCAGAGGGAGAATTCCTGCCAGAATCTCAATGCATACTAGACAGGAAGGAAACCCCACTTAGGAACCGAACCATTGCACAGGTCAAGGTGCAATGGAAACACTTTGGCCCAAATGAGGCTACGTGGGAAATGGAAGATGCCATGAAACAGGCATATCCGATTTTGTTTACTTATGTACATACACGTCATGTTGATGTTGGGCACTTTAATTGTCTAAATGAATAGAAAATTAAGGTGTTCAATATAAATTGTCAACCGAGGGAAGTCTGTTATTTCAAGATAATTGTGCACAATCTATGCTAGATTATGGATGCAACACTAATCTAATTGTAGTAGGGAAAAATAAACAAAAATTATCACTAACACAATTATGATGATACAGCCGGAGTTCTTCAGAATTGAAATCATAGTTGAAATATAAACTGATGAGTGTATAAGAATCCTGGATTACCTACTCTAATCTAACTTTATATTTTACTTTTGTAGGAAGAAGTTCTCTACTAATTGCAGAAAGAAATCTACTTATTGCAAGAAAGTAATTCACACTTTTATTTTCTTTTACCTGAAAACAAGATTTTAATCTAATGCAGAAAAATGGAAAGAAGTTCTCCAGTAGTGTTCAACAATCGAATTTTAATTCTCATGAGACAGATTTATGTGCATCTAACATGAAGGAGCTAGACTGTAACAACAACTGTATTCCAGAATTTTTTAACAGATAAATCATTCACATTAAAACAATTATTCTGGAATTCAAAACAAAGGGGAATCTGTGAGGAAGGTGGGCCCTTTCCTTCTCACTGAATCCTCTCAAAGAAATAGTCTATAGTCTACTAAAGAAATTCAATCCACTCTTCTATTGATTTACCAAAATGTTTGTCTACAATAAGATTTACTTCACTTCACTTTCTCACAGTAAAAATCCATCCCTCTGATTACAAAAGCTCTGCTATTTAAAGTCAGAGTCATTTAGTTAAAAAAAAATCAGAACAGCCTTGAGAATCCCCAATTCTAAAGCTCTTCATATGATATTATTAATACGAGATCTAGAACTAATCTTGTAAGTTAAAACATGTAATATTAGGTGTTACAGCTTTCAGGATCGGTGGCATTTGTTGCATCAGTCGTATAACAAAAGAATCGGTGCCATTTGTTGCAGCAGCCGTGTAACAATAAAATTGGTGGCACTGGTTGCAGTTCAGTCATGTAACAGCTTCCAGGATTGGCACATAGCTATAACAACTTCCAAGATTGGTGCATAGCTATAACAACTTCCAAGATTGGCACATAGCTGTAACAGCTGGTGTAACAACAACGACCATTATTTAAGCTTGGTTGTTCTATATATTTCGATCATTAGTTGAATCATTTTGTGGGTAAAACATGTGAACGTTGCCAATCAAATGTGATAAGTAAATGAAAATATAAAAGCAAGATAAATGATTCATACCTTGGGAAAAAAAGGTCTTAGCACGCATTATAGTAGGCATTAGCTTAGAGATGATAAGGTTGAATAGGAAAAAGATGTGATGAAAAAGGGACATTTCTGGGTACTAACGGTTGATACATAGAACATCGAGGATGATGTTCCTTTAAGTGGGAGGGAATTGTAACACCCTATTTCCCCCAGTCTGTAAATATAACAATATTGGCTAGGAACTATGGGAAACTCAAAGGTGTGAATGTTGGATTTGATGGACCTTTGTATAAAAGGTCGATGAATGTAAATTATGTTATGAATATGTGTTGCATGACTGTTGGGGAGGGGATGTGCTAAAAGAGACCATGATGGTTAATGAAAAGGTGGTGGAAGGGACCTAGAATGATTGCGTTAACTTCCACCGAACCAGTACATGATGGTTTTTACTTTCTCAAGACCAAAACAACTCTCTGACCCAGGAATGAATTTTCGTTAGGATGGTAGGTGGGGAGGCTCTTCAAGAGTTAATGAGGGGGTGGGGCGGACCACCCATTCATAAAGCTCTCAGACCTGACCACGGACGGGAAATTCATGCCACACGCAATCTTACAGGGGGATGCAAGAAAGAAACCGCGGGTGTGGGAAGAAGGGAGAGAGAGGGGATTGCAAAGGAGAACCTCAACTCCCGGATCAAGACAGGAGAAGGAGAGTAACCTTCATCCTCGTGTATTTTCTATATTGGGAGAAGGAGAGTAACCTTCGTCCCTAACTTCCGTTGAGCTGGAAGTAAGATATTTTCTGAGTGGTCTAATCTCGGGGGTGGCCAGTGATAAATCCACTGGGAGTGACTTAGCCTATGGTTGGGTGGAATCGAGCACCCTTCTCAATAGTCGCATCACACCTTGCAGTTCTGATAAGTGTTTTATGCCTTGTATTTTGAATTGAACATCATGGATACATGCTCATGTTTATATGCCCATAATTTTTTTTTGTATGGAATGATTGCCTTGTGTTTTAGATTGGAAATAATGGATGTACACGTGTACTTATATGCCATAGTTGGTTTCTGTATAAAATGAGTAAATCAGGAGTATGAGTCTGTTCCACTGAGAATCATCTCATCTTCTTGACTCTTGTGATGTCCTGGTTTAATTCCTTGAAAGCACCCTCCCTAATGTCTTAGAATCAGAGTAAGATCCTTGGTATGGATACTGCTACGGTAAACCCACAAGGTTACCCTACCCCAGTGTCATAGCTCCTAACTCGGTGAGTTAGGAAGGCACTTCATTCAGGTCAGTAGCCTAAGGACTTTGAAAAGTACCTAAGCCCTTATCCAGAAACTCGACTAAGATTAGGAATAATTGCTCAAGAACCATCTGAAGGTTCATGTGACCTGGGTCTGGAAACCCTGTGCAAGAAGGAGTTAAATCTCGAAGGTTTTAGAGTCCTGGGAGTTTGAAGCTCTGAGAGATTTAATTTCGTTACCCAATATTTGAAAGGATAGTGAGTCCAATTATCAAAAGGGAATATCCTTTAGTTTGGTAGACGAATGGACGAGATCCTTTTGGAAGTATCCCAGTTTTGTCAGAACCAATGGATCTATAAGAGAAACGTAGGCATTAACACATCGACCCCTTTCAGTATTCGCAAGTAGCGATGGAATCAGGACCGTAGATTCTAGGATCCATGGGGAGATACCTTGACCATCGATCTTAACCCTTGTATAGGCGGGAGAGTGGACCAGTCAAAGTCCTAAAATTCCCGAAGTGATCGAAACCGTCCACCGACAGAGGACACATGGCAAAGGATCAGTATTTCATTGAATCGTTGTTGAAGGATGTCAAAGGGTAGAGTTTCGTGAACTCGCGAGACCCGAACTCACAATTTGATTTGAACCGTCGGATCATAAGAGGCCCATGACCGTTGATATGGGCACGGGGATATAGGAGGTTCAGGGTTGAGGATTTAGTGATATAGGTGTTGGTTGTGTTCCAACTACGCGAAACATGGAGTCCCTACGAGTTCGGAAGATTAAGCCCCCGGTCATGACGAATGGTCATATGGATGAAAGATTAAGGGAGGAGCTACCAAAGACTGGTATTTCGAGGAATGGAGAGTCATAGTTGGCTCACATTCGCTATCCCGATACACGAAATCGTGACATTATCACAACCATCTATCGAGGGGATAGAACATAATCATAGATTTGGCCTTGGACAGAAACCAAAGGTTGGGGATTTGGGGAGACAGGAGTTAGGATCGACTTGCTTGCAGAAGTCCCGAAGTCCCGAAATGTGAAGAATCTTCTTATAGGCATGCGGTCAAAAAATGTGGTCACATAGATGAATCTCGCGCCTTGCACAAATTCACTTTATGGGGTTTCAATAGGGCCTGTGGATCATATATCAGGATTTCAGTAGGAAATTGAAGAGTTAATTCAGCTCATTGAACGAGAAATATTATTTAGTTTCCCATACAAAGCGTGGGGGTGTTACACAAAGTGAGGCTTGTGAGTTCGAGGAGTCTGGGGTCGAATTGTAGATAACCGGAGTTTTGGGTGCAAGATGTATATCTGAACATGGGGCATGGGAGTTCAATAATGCCTTCAGGGGAACCCACGGCCATAAAATTGGCTAAGTGTGGAAACAAACCGCGGTCAGTCAGATGCGTGATGTCAATATATAGATGGATGTATAATTTCTCACTCTTCCACCCCGAGAACCCACGAGCATAAATATGCAACTAAGCCTAGAACTAGAAACATATAATTTAGGGAAAGAACGGGTAAGTATAAAATAGGAAAAATAAAGGAAGCAAAGAACTGTATTCGTCACATAAGAACACTTATTCTGATAATTATCAAGCTATAGAAACACATCAACTATGGGAAAAATATTTTTAGCCATGGAATATAACTGGAGCTCAACAGACCCTAGTTCAAGATAAAAGAGATGGTGTTTATATCTATCTCAACAAGCAATAGAAAAAATATATGACTTGGCACATTTATATGCAAGCATTCAGACAGAGTCATCATAGGTAAAGTGAGGCCTGGGGGTTCGAGTCCGAGGTCGAATTGTAAATAACAGAATTTTCGGGTGCAGGATGTATACCGTGAACATGGGGAATGACAGTTCGATGGCACTTACGCAGGAACCTACGGCCATAAATTTTCCAAGTATGAAAATGAACGACGGTCGATCGGACTAGTGATGTAAAGATATAGATGGAAATGGAATTTGTCACTCCGTCATCCTGGGAACCTGTGAGCATAGACACGGGACTAAGTATAGAACCAGAAACATATAATAGAAGGGAAGAAGAAAAGGGAGAATGGATAAGTATAGAAGAGGAAAAATAAAGGGAGAAAAGAATTGTATGGCTCACAGAGAAATACTTAGTGTGATAACTATCAAGCGATAGAAACACATCAACTGTGGGAAAAACATATAACTGGACAAACTGGATAATGTATGCAGATCAAATCTTTTTTGTAACCATGGTCCATACCTCTTAGTCTCAGGCATACACATTTTATTTTCTGCGGCACATTGCACTCCATACTTGTGCCCAATTATTGTGTTCTTGTTTCAATGTAGCAACACAGAGAATGCAATGGGCATGAAAGCAAGTTGCTATGTCAGAACACATGAAAAAAAAGATGGAGTACAAATTTATTTATTTTAATACAACAACACATCAAATAGAATTGACATAAAGACAAGTCAATATACATGAAGATATGGAGTATCCAAGGAAAAAAAAACAGAGCTGCAAATTAGTGTAACAAATATAGACAGAGTAAATGAAAAACAATTGGATATGGAACACCAGTAGAAATATGCACCTTTGCATGGATTCTTCTACACTTTTGGTTAAGAGTTCTTTTCCGTGTCGAGTTTTCCACTTTGCTTCTATGAAAAAAAGAACAAAACAAAATGGACATGAACATAAGTTGACATGTAAAGAAAAAAGCAAGGAATATGTACATAGAGAAAATAAAATAGAATAGAAGGAATAGAGTAACAAATAGTGTTAGAAGAATGTAATGTTTTTGTTTTTTGTTTTTTTTTGTTCATCCTGTTTGTGTATATAAAAAAAATTGTGTAAAACAAAGTTTGTGCCCAAAATCAATTACAAAGAAGGGAAAACTAAGAGGTTGGATAGCTTGGTTTTCTGCAACAAGATAGACAGATATGCTTTGAAACATAGAAATATTATTTTGCAATATGTTTGATGTATATTTCATAATTCAAGTGCAACACCAATTATATCGTTATCAGACCAATATGTGTACAAACCAGGGAAAACTAAGAAGTTGGATAACTTGGTTTTCTGCAACAAGCTAAACATATATGCTTTGAAACATAGAAATATGATTTTGCAATATGTTTGATGTATCACTCATCATTCAAGTGAAATACTAGTTGTATCATGATCAAACCAGTATGTGTCTAAGATAAAGACATTGTATTGAGAAATGGGCACATTCGACCATACACCTGACCTGACTGTTGTGTGGGCGCAATTGACCTGACACCTCCCGATGTCCATTCTGCAGTTGGTGTTCCTTCATCTAGCGTTATGGAGCCCAGGTGAAAATCAACCAATGCTTCCGAGGTTTCTCATCTTCGTATATTATTGGTCGGCATTATCTTCTCTGTCTATTCCACTAAATACTCTAGAACAATCTTGACTGAGGAAACTGGGGATTATGGATGTCAAGGATTAAATTTGAGCAACTTCACCGATCCCCAATTTCAAATCGGACGGAAAACAACATATTATCCATCAAATCAATCCAGAGCTAAGTAGCCGAGTGTGAATGAATAGTCTTTTATATGGTTGGAGTTTATTCAAGGTGTAGGGTAGATAGACTCCGCGAAGGTGTTTCATACAACCTGTAACCAGGAGATTTAAATATGTACTATTCAGCATGTAAATTAGAAATTTGTCACAATTGGGTCTGGTGTGGTGAGGTGTTTAAGAGCACACATTTTGTCAAATAAGGTTGCGTACGACGAATAATTTAATTTATAAACAAAATATATGATATCACTAAGAAATTCAAAACACTTAGAAAGCATGGTAGAGCAAAGTCGAACAAAATGCAAAGTAATTATATTGGAAATTTTTGTATTTTTTTTTAATTATAGCTGGTTGTATTGTTATCTTAACTCAACTCATATATATTAAAAGAGTTGTGTCAAAGCAACATCATAAAGTTTTTAACATAAGAGGGCATTTAGCTTTTATTCATTTCTGAAAATAAGAGGGCAATTAGCTTTTATTGATTTCTGAAAATATAACTAGAATACTAATTACATAGCTTGACATTTTTGTTAGGCTATTTTTGAAAGTTTCAAAACTAAAAATGTACAAAACTATGTAAGGCACCACTAGATTTTAAGAAACATTCAAGATAGGTTTTTGTATTTAAGAGGTCTTAAAAAAACATTCTAAGATAGGTTTTTGTATTTAAGAGGTCTTAAAAAACATTCAAGATAGGTTTTTGTATTTAAGAGCCTCTCAACACTGAAAGGTTGAGAGGCTCTTCTTCAATGTCCATTGGCATCATTTCTATGTAGAAGTTCCCAATATTATTTTCAAGAACATCCTCATTTGGGATGGGTCTTCTAAGATTTACATAATCAAAAGTTGAGGGTTGAGCAGGTTCGGGGTCTCCTCATCTGGGGTCTCATAAATGGAGGAAGGCAATTTCCATTTTGTCCATTCTTCATGCTAAAGTAGAGAGACCAAGGTTGAAAACCCTGAACCTTTCTTCCATTTGGTTGGAAAGCCCAACCATTGTTCCTTCCAACTCTCAAATCTTTGCTTTTAGTTGTTAGAGGTCAACATTGCTTGGCTGACCAGCTTCTTCCTGGATCCTACGAATTTTCCAGTGGTCACTAGCGGAAGGTTCCATAGGGATTTCCTGAGGGTTAACCTTGAAACTACTCCATTGATTGTCAAAACTGAACAGGAAGAGCATGATTTGTAGAGAACTATAAGTGATTATACATTAATAGGAAAGCAAAAAACAGACCTGATATATTTTGTTGAATGAGCCAAAGAGATGCGTCTATTCTGATATTCTGATATTGCCACATCTCATTTGGTTGGAGCAATCACAACTCATCCTACATAGAGGGTCTCATTTGGTTGGAGCAATCACAACTCATTCTACATGGAGGGACATAGACGCAATTCACTCTGGGAGGGACATGGCTGGCCTGTTACAGGAGAGACAGATTAATTTGTTGTCTTACCATATCAAAGCACAATAAGATAGAGGGCATGGATGAGAGTGGGCAGGAGCCGACATGGAATTTGACTTTTTGACAAGTTTTAATTTTGTTAAAAGTTTTATTATCAACACATAATTTTCTAATTTTCTAACTTTAAATTAATTCTTGAAAAGTATAGTGAGATTGTCTTTGTGCAATGAATGCGAACGACTTATTTATTAGTCCTTGTCGTAGGCATAGAGGGACTCTAGCGATCGATAAATCATTGACCTGGCATTAGCTTGTGCGTTGACCAAAAATATTTCGCTATTGTCTATTGTTGGAACAAGGGAAGTGAAAATATCGATTTTTATATAGTAAAAAGTATCATGTTTTTCAAGATCTGATTGGACAATGGATTGGAGGTCTTATTTCTGCCTTCTCTATTCCCAATGTAAAATATGTTTGCATTTCCAAAGGATTTGGTAGTATATGGTCTTTTTGAATCATAAATTTTGTTATGCATTCATGGAACGTGGATTAATGCTAACATTAGTTCGAATGTTTCCCCTTAGCATTTTCTGCTGGGTTGAATACATTCTCCACGATATTGCTATGCCTGATTTATGCTTTATTATTGTGTGCTTCAAGAGAATAGTCCTGCCACGTTGCATCTTTTCTTAAATGCTTTCACAGGCCTACGCCCTTCGATCGTCCTTACTGTCTTAACTGTTTACTTAAGAGCTCTGTCAGTCTTAAATGTTTATTGTAAAGATGCCTTGCAATACAGTTTTTCTCATGACCAACATCCCTGCTCTTGTGCTCCATCCTTGTTTGTTGTTTCGTTCAATGGTTGTGGTTCTTGTTTGATTCAAATTTGCAAAGTTGAGGTCCTGCACTTGCAGTTCGATCTCTTCGTGGTTGTTTGCTAGTTTGTTGTTCTTCAACTTTGCAAGTTGTTGGACCTATTGTTGTGGTTTGCATTTTTTGAGGCTCTGAGGTCTTCTCATCCTTTGTTGATGGGTAAGCTTCCCTGTTCTTGGTGATCTTCAATATTCCGTTCCATCCCATTTTTGTCTGTGCTCTTAGTTTATGTTCCTGGAAATAATGCATCTTCATATGGCGGATGTCATGTCCATAGTTTTTCCGAAAATTGCAATACAAAGGGATTTACGAAAAGTAGTTGGGAGCTATCAGAAGATGGAACCATCAGATGGGGTGTAGACGCAGTGTATGCTTCTCCTCTGTGGGCCAAAAAATTGCGTCTGCATGTTTTCTTTCTACTGAGTTAAGTTATGGTTTTATTTTTTTGCTGCCTTTCTTCTGTTTGGTTCAGTTTCCAGTGTCGGCCTGTTTTCTTCTCATCTGCTATGGGAAGTAGGGGAATTCAAGTTGAGAATAAGAAGGTTTAAAGATACATACGGGGATTGGTGCGGTATTTTTCTTTTCTTTTTTATTTTGCTAGTTTTTATTTTTTGCCTGTGCTTTTCTCCGTTTTGATAGAAACTAAAAGTATCTATCAAACAAATTCAAAATGACAGTTGAAAAGATGAAAGAGGTAATATATATTGAGTCGTATGAAAAAGATACACAGTCCATTGTACATGACAACATTGACATGGTTTTGCATAGGAATGGCCTTTTATATTGGATGCATTCTCGTATACTGTTGGGGATTGCCTTTTCGATACATTCTAGGTTCTATTGTATTTTCGGTATTCATCAACCAAGCTGCGCAATGGATTGATAGATTATTTCTTGGCCTGTTTTGATAATGGAAATGTTGATAGATTATTTCTTGGCCTGTTTTTGAAAATGGCAGTCCTATGAATACGAACTGGAATCTAATTTTCTTCGACAGTTGCATGGAATACATGATGTGGCTACGTATTTTTCAAAGATGCAGTTGTCTGCATCTCCATTTCTTCCTGCACATCATAGGAAACTTTGGGGAGATACATTTTATATTCGGTGGTTGTCTAACTAGATGAATATATCAGTTGGCATATGGTCATTGACAAGAAAAACAAGATATCTACTATTCAACAAAATTGCATCTAACAATCCATATTGCATCTTGTTCCATGATGTCGATGCCCTAAGTGGCTATTATGAACCACTGCTGTACAGAAAAAATTCAATATGCAATATAGAATTTCCTCGTATCTACTTGTCCATTATTTGTAAAGACCTTCAATCGTAATGGAAACAGATTTTGGATGGCATAGATTGCTATGGTTTACAGCTGGCAACAAATGTTGTGTCTAGCTGTGGAGATAGTCTGTTTAATGTAATTTGTTGTTTGGTAGTAGCCGAGTTCGATGTCCAGTCATTGTGTCTTTACACAATACAATCCTTCTGCAATGGGATTATAGGCGACAATGAACAGGCTTTTAGGTGCTTGCATCAACACCTTTGCCCATATCGCATGGAAAATATGTCGGCAGTTGGAAGTTGGCAGAAATACCTTGTGAACATGGCGCTTCCATATGAAGAAGGGAATATGGAGGGTTGCAGATTCTATTTGCAATGATTGTCTATGGTATTCAGGGTCAAGCTCTAGGTTTGGTCGGCCTCGCCAGCTGGCACTGTCCATTCTTGGGTTATTGATTCAAATTACAATCGAACAATTCACATCCTATCGTTCAAAAAAGATACAACACATATCCATTATGAAACTTTGGATATCAGTAGTTCAGGGTTGAGTGTGCATGCCACCTAAACGACATCGAATACGCATACGCGTGGAATGCTTTTTAGTCAAAACGAGAGTCCTCCCAGTTGCAATATGGGCAGACAGGGCTTGAAAAAAAAAACATGTGTAGAATTCATTTCAGTTGTGATGAGGTCATAGAGGGCTTAAACAAAAAACGTAGAGTAATTTATCACAATTTGAAAAAAATTATTCGTCAAATTCTTCCGAATTCTGATAAGCGAATAGAGGCCTTGAACAAAAAACGTAAAATAGTTTTTGAGAAATTGGGTAAGAGTAAAATTCATCCCAATTTCCACTAGGTCATCCCGCCCTTGGGCAAGAAATGTAGAGTAAGTTACCACAACTTGAAAAAGGTCATGCGTGAGAGAGAAAAATACATTGCTACACTTCCTTTTCAAGAGAAACTCACATATGACAATGTAAAGAAATTTGTTCGTGCAAAACAAAACATAAACATGTGCGCTTGCATATCCTAGAATGGTCATGCAACTGTGGCAGTTCATGGTGAACATGAAAAGAAGGACACAGTTTCTACCCATACATCCCTGCAAAAAAAAAATGCAAGACAGACCTACATGAAACAAATGAAAGACAATCCTTCCATTGCATGTGCAATTTGTGAACAATTAAAATTTTCAAAAAATAGTAAGTCTTTCATGCATGATTTGCAAGAAGAATACCTCCGGCTGACATCCCATGATAAACCATTTTCCAGTGAGAAAGTTTGTCTTCCATGCAAACGATCACTTGAAAATGGAAAACTACCACAGTTTGCAACCCCTGACCGAATAAGATGTAATACACCACTAGCAGATGTAAGTGCACTTACGGAACTTGAGGAGAGGCTTGTCTCTCTGTGAATTGCATTTTCTCAAATCAGACCTTGGGGCTATAAGAAACCCCAGACGGGCTTAATAGGATCAATTATTAATGTGTCTGTTCAGCTAGATGTTGTGCAAAAAGTGTTTCCATAGTTCATTAACAATACAATTACAATCATTGTGGCTCTGAAAAGACGCTTGAATACAAAAATGTGTATCATGCAGGAAAAGTGTGTGTGCATTCTATTATGAAAGCACTAAAGGAATTATGTTCTACGGCCCTGTACAAACTAGAGAACATTTGTATAAATGCCAACTGGAACAGTGTTCTCGCAGAAGAACATGGAAAATCTCCATAGACTCTCGAAAATCCTAGTGATTATGATACAAGTGATGAATCGGAGATTGAAACACCTGTTGAAACATCGGTGCATGGATTCATTGATTCACAGTGCATTCATGACTTGCAAGACAAAATTGTCGAAATCTCACCTAGCGAGGGGCAGCATCCACTTGGAATATTCAAGGACAAATTCATTGAGGAAATGAACTTTCCAACACTGTTCTACGAAGATCCACGTGGCACTGATATTACAGAACGATTCAGTTATCATAAAATAGTCCGATGGGAGCTACTACATTCAAGCGGTTACTTCTCCTATCACATAACAAAATTGTTTTTCAAAACAATGCACATAATAATAGAGCAAGTTTTGTCCTGCATGTGGGTCCGAATAAGAAAAGGCCAGTTACAAGGAAGAAAGTTGTTGGCCAAGGATGTGAAGTACAAAGTAAACCTAGAAAAAATTCTGAAATTTGATATTGGATATATAGATTTCAATAACATCCACATCTCTCCTGACTATTTGCAAAAAAAAAAGAATAAAAAAAAAATTGCAATGATCCTGCAATTGGGGCCACCAGCATTTTTCATCACATTTACAAGTGCAGAGCATTGCTGGGATCTATTGGTGGTTATCATTTCTGACTTGCATAGTAACATGAAACGTAAAAAAATAATTGATACACTGGAAAATAACGACAATGACTACCTCATAAGAAAAGACTTGGTGACATGTACTCGATACTATAGGCATATAATAAATGCTTTGATACAATTGATATTCCATGATGAAACATTTTTCAGAAAAATATCGGACTACTTTTTTGTGACTAAATTCAAGAATAGGGGAAATGAGCATGACCACGCACTGTTGTGGATAGACGGTGTACCAGTCTATGGAGCTGATAAGAATTCAAAGAACGAACAATTTGTGGATAAATACATAACATGCAATATAGATCATTTGGAACCAGACCGTGTGAAAGTCCATAGACATTACCATACAAGAAGTTGTAGAAAACAAAAAAGCTCGCATTGCAGATACAACTTTCCTGTTCCGCCAATGAGAGCTACAGGAATGATAGAGCCAGTTAATTTACAGGACAGTGTTGTTGTTGAGAAATCTAAATCCTTGTTTGCATTTCTAGAACAAGGAGGATTTGACGAAATGATGAGCTTTGATGCCTTCTTGGCACAGGTAAATCTATCAGAAGATGAGTACATCCAATCCATACAAATAACGCTTAGGCAACCAACACTTTTCCTTAAACAAAATCTCTCCCATATTTGGAACAACAGTTTCTCCAAGGACATGCCAGTTATGTGGAAAGAAAATACAGATGCACAGTACGTGTTGAGTGCATATGCTGCAGCATCCTACTGCACCTCATATATGATGAAGATTGACAAATCTACAACATCTGGATTCAGAAAAATACGTAAAGAACATGAAAGAAGTCATATGTTTATGCTTAAACCACTTGAAAAACACACATTTATGCTTAAACCATCGATTTTAATGCAATAAGAACCTGAAAATTCATAGGATGTCATATGTTTCTCTATTATTGATTATTACATCCAGCGTCCATCTCCTATTAGGCATATCTGCCTAGTAGAATTCGTATTGCATTACAAAAAAATGGGACACCCATATCAAAAAGAAAAAAACCCTCTGTTATACGGTTTGTCAAATACAATAAACATTGTGACTATGAAAATTATTGTAGAGAAAAACTGTTGTTGTACGTTCTGTTCCATGAAAATGAAGAGACATTAATACATAACTTCTCTACATGGGAGGTTGCGTATGTTGCCTTTGAGACTATAATGCATATCAATGAAGCTAGATTTACCTACAATGTTAATCCAACATTGGGTGATCTAGAAGTTGCACTTAATGACCTAGAAAACCCTCGCTATCATGATGAGACATTCAGAAACCCAAAAACAACCAGAACTCCTTCCAAGTCCTATGACTTACAAGCGGATTTTCCTAGTCCTCCGGCTGCTGAAAGTGAAAAACGTATCAACCTTGGTTTTCAAGTTACAAAGCATCTTTTCCTGATTGAAAATATTGAATACCACATAATAAGACGTCTATTGAATCATGAACAACAAACAATTGTAAAGGACATTGCCCTTAAAAAATGGTTGAACATGAACAATCATGTGCACGTGCTCCTTAAAGGCGGAGTGGGAACAGGCAAGACATTCACAGCTAAAGCATTGTTCCAAATGCTTGTACGAATCTATGATTCAAATAATTGCTTTGATCCTATGAAACCAAAGGGCCTAATAGTTGCATACACTGGAAAATTTGCATACAATGCTAGTGGAACAACAATCCACTTTGCATTTTTAATGCCTTTTAACAAGTCACAGTTTCTTCCACTTAGCAAGGAAATGTTGGATACATTATCTAAGATTTACGAGGAACTCCAACTTGTATTTATAGATGAAGCATCTTTGATTGGCAGTCGGTTCTTCTATTCCATTGATAGCCGGCTAAGAAGCATAAAACATGTGCAGACCAAATACTTTGGAAACATTGACATGATCTTCTGTGGCGATCTTTACTAGGCACAACCCATCCAAGATTCTTTGATATTTGAACAACTTATCGTTAACATGGAAATAGTGACCCGTGACTTCTGAAGAGACAATATTAAATTATTTGAGTTGCATACTACAATGTGCTAGACAGATGAAAAATTCATTGCAATTCTGAATAGAATGCACACAAACAGCCAAACATATGATGACTTGACCTATATCAATTTGAGGTGCTTACGGCCTGCACCAACAGATCCAATGTTCCCTTACCTATTCTACCGAAATAAGGATGTTACAAAGCATAATAGCCACACGTTGTCAGTCATGCCTGGAGATGATATCATCATCAATTCGATTGACTTGGAAGAAGACAAACATGGAAATGTCCCATGTCATGAACATTCAGTCACTTTACCTTTTCACNGGAATACTAAAAGGCTATACGAATATAAAAAAGTAGATGTCCTTTGGATTAAGTTCCATGAACCGCATATAGGCAAGCGACAAGCAAGCAAGTTGTCTTATCTATATAATTCAAACACTGCAAGCGATTGGACTCCTATTTTGCGAATATCAAAGCTAGTATTGACATCAGCAAAGACAGGTCAATTGAAGATTCACAAACAGTTTCCAATTAAACTTGCATGTGCACGTACAGTCCACAAATCACAAGGCCTAACACTTGATAATGTTGCATTTCATCCTATTGGAATTCAGATACATGGACTTGTATACACAGCACTGTCCCATGTCAGAAGCATAGACTCCTTGTATTTACTAAGTCCTCTGAAAAAAAATAACTTCAGAGTGAAGCAAAAAGTTCATATTGAGATGGAACGACTGAGGACCACCGCAAAATGGAAACTGCATTATGATTACCAATCCATACAAATAAATTCATTTGTATCAATACTCTCACTTAACACACGCAGCTTAAATGCACACATGGATGATATACTGAATGACTATGATTTAATGCAATCCAATACTCTGTGCTTTCAGGAAACACACATGGCATTATGCATGCAGAACAAAAAATTCCC
>SNQJ01S0023604.1:126254-160275 GCA_010110895.2 Picea sitchensis
TTTGTGACTCTATTCATCTTATTCATTTTTTTTTTTTGTATATATGTACATAGTAGTTGCCTTTTTCTTAACATCTGAGCTTATGTTCATATCATTTTTGTTTTGCACTTTTGTTGATAGAAACAAAAAGGAAAACTAGAAGGCGCAAAGAACTCCTACCCAGAGATGTACACGAATCAATGCAAAGGTGCATTTTTTTTCTTCATTTGTTCCATAGTAAATAGTTTTTCCTTTACTTTCTATGAATTTGGCAAACTTGTTTGCAGGTATGTTTTTTTTTTTTTTTCTTGCGCCAAGAAGCCACTACTCTGCAACGTCTTCCATCTAGCAGAACTACAATGTTGAGACAACCAGCCCGGATGTCCATTTGTCAATATGTATATCACCCAACTATAATTGCTATTTGTAGGACACAAAACATTTGAGGCAGAGTGTGCAGCTCGCAAGTGTGCGATCCAAATAAGTGGCTAAGAATGGAATAAGGGATCTGTGCATCATAAGCAATTTGTAGGGCACTGAACAATAGAGACTCGTTTCTAACCCTTCCAACCCGACAATGCACTATGCACAAACTGTACATGATCTATAAATTCTCAGCCACCTGACAAGTCTGCTTGTCAATTTGTATATCGCAGAACTGTATGTGCTATTTGTAAAACATGGAACAATAGATGCCTATTTTTTGACCACTCCCGTCCGAGAACCTGCAAGTATGGAATGCGATATCGGTACACGATCTATAAAATCTCATGCCCATACTTTATAAAGGCACATATTTACTTTTGCCTTGTTTCTACACACACTGATCTGGTAATCACAGACTTGGTGTTGCACATGAATTATGAAATGTGCAGTGGGAGTCAAACGGAGCCCTTTGCTTTGCTTAGGCAATTTTGAACCTGCCAGCCCGAGAACCCAATTTCTATATGGCGTAAATCAGCCCAATGTACATCTCGCAAATATGTATTGCTCATTTGTGGGAGCCCACCAGCCTTGGAGTAGAATATTGAGCCGGTCACCTCACAAATCCGCTTCTCAATTTATTATCATAAGATATTTGCAAGGCACCGAACAATAGAGTGTCATTTTTTACCCCACCAGCCCAAGAACCCACGATCCAGAAACTGTAGATGGTCTATCAAATCTCGGCCATCCCACAAGTCCGCTTCTCAATTTGTATATCACAGAAATTTGTGCTACTTGTAGACACCAAACAATAGAGGTCTTCTTTTGAACTTGCCCGCCCGAGAACCGCGATCCTAAACCATGCACTTTCAGACCTGGCCATTCCTTTCTTGATTTTTCTTCCCCGTGGCCATTACCTTCGCACGTGTGCATGATTAAAAATACTATTTATATATATGTGTATATATGTCCTCTTTCTAAATCTTTAATTCTAGGAGGTCATCCTGCAGCTACCATCTAAGTTGTCACTGATGCGTGCAAGGCTCGAGAAGTTTTGCCATTAATGCAATTTTTGCGAAGCATTTTCTTCTCCCTTCCCAATTTTAATTTCAAATGCCATAGAATGCCATTCACACGCCGGCGGCTTGCTTCCTTCATGAAACCTCCAATCGCTTCCTAGTCTTAATTTCAAATACCATGCAATGTCATTCGCACACCGCCAGCTTGGTTCATTGACAAAACCTCCTATCCTTAAATGTTGTTGGCTGTAACCCTCACTTCACACTTCTAAGTTTTCAATAACTACACTTTACTTCTAACAGGTCACCATACAACACGCATAGATATTGTCATTAATGAGGAGTTTTTCCATTCACACGCATTGAAGCAATGTTTGCGGGGGGTTATATTGTCCCCTGCATTTCTTCATTTCAAAGAGCATCTAGAGCCAACCAACCTTTTGATAAACTACTTCCAGTAGCTCCATAGAAGTTTTGTAGAGATACAATCAACATCTTCCTCAAGAGCTTCCCATGCAGAAGAATGGAAAAAGAATTGTAGGGGAGGCGGAGCAGCACGAAATTTACTGTCAAAACGTGGATCTTGATGCTGATCTGGAAAGCATATTCTGCAACCTTGATCATCTCGCACATGCAATTAAACATGCCTTTTCAATGGACATGGTTGGTACCGACATTTTTTACGAAGATGAATCCTTCGTATTCCAGAGCGTTGTTTTTGAAACCGAATCAAAAAAATTAATCATTGAAAAAAGAGATGTAAAAAATAAGAAAAGAAAACATCGTTAAGAACTTGACCTTTCCAATATGCACACATCCAAAATCTTTGAACTTCACAGGGAAACTAGAGATACTCTTCATGATTCCGTTGGAGTCATTGAAGCCGAAAATGCCAGACTAAAGAACCGGATTAAGGAATTAGAGGAAGCTTTGTTTCCTATTCCATTGCTTGGTAGTTCCTTGGAAATAGCCATGCCTGCAACTACGTGCACCCCTGCAACAAATCTAAAAGGTTCCTCCAGATTCCTTGCATCATGTAGATGATATGTCGAGAAACATATCAACAAAAGAATAGAACTAATTGCCAAGGCCTAGGAAAGATCACATAACATGGATTCCCTGGGAAGCAGGGCACATAACTTGCTCCTACTTCTGTAGACGGATTTAAAGAATGAAGAAACTTTCTATGTGCACTCGGTCATCCCTTTCTCCTTTCATGTCAACAAAATGCCAGAGACGAGAAGAACACAACATGATCTCTTGTCCAAAAAGTGGCTCACTCAATTAGAAGCATGCTGGAAACAGAAACTGAAGAACCTGTACCTAATTGTGCAATCGTGTGAGCAAGCAATATCAAAGAAAGAAACATTATTCACAAAGCTCACCAAAATATAATTAGAAGGAAAGAAAAACGGCTTCCAGGACCCCAGCTTAATCCTCAACTCGTTGAGGTTACCCAAGCAAGATTTTGATCAACAAGTTGATAATTTGAAGGCCTTGTCTTTAGAATTTTTTTATAGAATTGTTGAATATGATAAAGAAGAGGTGCACAATTGGATAGTCGGGTATTCGCTACAGAATGGAGACATTCATGAAGGTCTGTGTAAAATTTCAAGTGATCTAAGCGAATTAGAAAATGAAGTTTTCAACATTCAAATCTGTAATGACATCAACGTCGTCCCCTTGAGAAGCTATATTGAAGAGAACTTGAAGTGGATCAGCCACGAAATCCAACATGCAAATGCATAAATCCTCTGTGTATCAATGTAGTTATTCTAGTGGGCTTCCCACAAAAACCAGCAGGGAAATGCATGACCAACCAAACACAAAAATTACTTATACGTACCATCCCGGTAAGTGTATAGCGATAGTCCTTTCTTTATCAATCCAGTTATTCATTTTCTGAGTAGAAATCTATAGACAAAAACTGATCTTCACATTTCTACTTTTCAGGTATTACATTCTAGCGTGTCCAACTTCTTTCCGCACTCCTATTTCTTGTACATATTTCTGTCATGGTCCGCGAGAGCCCCAATCCCAATCTATATGACAAATGCATTTACATTTCCAGCGATATGTAGCACACTATTATTTTTTCATATATTCCAAATAAAACTATTATTTTGTCTCCTTATATGTTTATGTCGTCTTGGATTTTTTTATCTTCAACTATGCTGAATGTGAAGTCATTATGTTTATTTTATCTCTATTCTCTTTTTTTATTTTTCAAAATAAAGTATGACATAAATATCTCACTCAAATTTGACATATCATATTTCACACATATATATGTTTCTTTAAATTTCCAGGAATATGTAACACATTTCATTTTTTTCCAATTTTCAGCCCGCCAGCTCGACAACCTGCGCTCCAAAAACTACCTAAGTATGTAATATAGGTTCCATGACACTATATAGAATGAGGGTTATGTACATGCTATATAAAAGAACATATTTCGCATGTATAAAAGTAAATATCTACTTTAAAAAATTACGTTTTTTCTTTGTACAATTTATGCTCTCCAGGAACCTATAATTTGATACATTCCAATTTCTTGTATCCACGAGCCCCTGTTTTAAAGAAAACTAATTCGAGAATGCTATTTATTTGGTCCTCCCATACACCACCCTGTGTAACAGACAATGATACTATATTTTTTGTACATTTTCCCACCACCGTGTGTAAAATCTATGTAAATAAAAGTAATTCCCAACTGTTAAATTTTTGGGACACGAGCCCCTTGAAATTCAAATAGTCCGCAGGTTCCATTATGAAATTGTACATCACGGAACTCTCGGTGCTATTTGAAGTTCATGTAACAACAAAAACCTTCTTTTCAGGTCCCCAACCCGAGAACCCGCGATCCAAAAACTGGCTAAGTATGGAATGAGGGTTTTGTCTATGCTCTAATTCGGGAAGGCTAGTTTTCCTCCTTCTTTTATGTGATCCTAGATTTTTCATTTTCAGAATGGACTATGACATAAATCACTTACTCAAATTTCATATATCAGATTTCGCTTATATATATATATATATATATATATGTTTCTTTAAATTTACAGCAATATGTAACACATTTTATTATTTTTTTATATAAATGTCGTAAAATTGTGTTCACTACTTTCTTTCTACTCAAACGTAAAGAGACTGTCATTTCTTGCATCTTTGCAACATGTCCTGCACAATGTTTGTCACAAAGGTCCTTAAAATTAAAATAGTCTGCAAGCCTGCTTCTCAATTTGTACACCGCGTATCTCTGCCTGCTCTTTGTAGGACATGGAATGAGGGCCCGTCATTGTTCTATAAAATCTCATCCCCATACTTTATGAAAGTACATATTTCGTATCTATAAAAGTAAATGTCTACTTAAAAAAATTACATATTTGTTATGTATAGTTTATGGTCTGCAGGAACCTATAATTTCATAAATTTCAATTTCTTGTGTCGAGGAGCCCCTGTTTTAAAGAAAAATAATTCAGGAATGCTATTTATTTCATTCTTCTGCTCACCGCCCTATGTAATAGACACTAGAACTATACTTTTTGCCCTCTTTTCCACGAGCGTATGTAAAACCTATGTAAAGAAAACTAATCCGTGAATGCTAAATTTTTGGGACATGAGCTCCTTAAAATTCAAATACTCCGCAAGTCTAATTCTCAATTTGTATATCGTGGAACTGTTGGTGCTATTTTTAGGGCACGAAAGAACAAAAATGTGTTTTCTAGGTCCCCAACCCAAGAACCCGCGATCCAAAAAATGCCTAAGTCGAGAAGCCGCTTTTAAAAAAAAAACTAATTCGGAAATCATATTTGTTTCATACTTTTCTCCACCAGCCTATGTAACAGATGTCAGTACTATTTTTTTTATTTTTACTCCAGCAACATATGTAAAAAGGAAAATTAATTCGGGAATGCTAAACTTGTTCGACATGAGCCCCTTTAATTTCAAATAGTTCACAAGTCTGTTTGTCAATCTGTATATCGCGGAACTCTACGGACTATTTGTAAGCCACGAAACAATAGAAGCCCAATTTTCAGCCCGCCAGACCGAGAACCCGCCATTCAAAAATTCTAGTCCTCAAAGCAGCATGCCAATTTCTATATCGTAGAACTCTTGGTGGTATTTGTAGACCACGAAACAACAGAAGCCCAATTTTCAGCCCGCAATCCCGACAACTCGGAATGAAGCTTTCGTGTAGGATCTATATATCTACTTCATCAAATTACATATTTGATTTTTGTATGCCACGAAACAACAAAAGGCCAATTTTCAGCCCCCTGGCCCGAGAACCCGCGATCCAAAATTTCAAATAGTCTGCAAGACCGCTTGTCAATTTGTATATCGCAGAACTCTCAGTGCTATTTGTAGGCCACAGAAAAACATAAAACCAATTTTCAACCCGATAGCCCGAGAACCCGCAATCCAAAAATTGAAATAGTCCGCAAAACTGCTTCTCAATTTGTATTTCACGGAACTCGGAACTCTCGGTGCTATTTGTAGGCGACGAAACAACAATAGCCCAATTTTCATCCCACCACCCTGACAACCCAGAATGAAGCTCTTGTGCCTTTGTTTTAAAGAAAACTAATTTGGTGTTGGTAGTCTTTTCATGCTTTTGTCCATGAACCTATGGCAGCACAATTTTCATCCTGCCAGCTCGACAACCACAATGGTCTATATATGTACTTAATCAAATTACATATTTGGTATCTAACAGCTCTTCTTTGTAACATAAGTACGCCCTTAAATATGAAATAGTCCACAACTCCAATTGTCAAATTGTATGCCATGGAACTCTGGGTGCAATTTGTAGGCCACAAAACAACATAGCCCGAATTTCAGTGCACTAGCCCGTTACTACTATTTCTGTGTATTTTTTCCATGGTCGTATGCAAAGCATATCTAAACAATAGTCTTGCCCACATGTTTGTAATCCTTCACATTTATTCCCTTTCCCGTGGATGGGTTGCTAGTGCAACACAGGCGTCAAGAAGAGCATCCAGGAGCGATACTCCGCAGTGCCGACGATGTGACGACCGCATGCCACTCACTCTTAACTGAATAATTAGTTCAATTTTAGCTCGCTCGAGGCATGGCGCCATTACTCTCAGTGCACCCTGCTCTACCTTCGCATCCTTTCGACAGACCAACACCCTTGCTGCGGCTTTACTCTGCATGTGCGTCCATTTATGGAACCTCACCAGTTGCCCGACCTATTTCAATTGCTCTAGCCGATCCATATGGATCATTTTTTCCTGCTTTTTCTTCTTACAGCTTGACTTCCTACCCAGCCTTTCCCTGCTCTGCATTTGTCCTGCTCTGCTATGTTCCTGCCGTGTTTTCTCTCTCCCACTATCTTGGAGATGCCCCGGCTACGAAGGAAGTCCAAAGGCCGACCAACCTACCAGCCAAACTGACCCCACCTAGTTTTGCGTCCCCCGCCTGCTACCTCCCTGTTATCATCCTCCTCCCTAGTGTAGTCGACTCAAATTCCCACATCTCTCCAGCCCCTTCCTGCATCCCTTGCCAACAAAATGAAGGAGTTGCACTACTCAAGGGCCTCACTGAACAACAACCCAGGACCTTTAGCCAATTTCGCATGTGTTTCACACCCAGGCCCTTTGGCCCCTCCCAACTCTCTGACCCCCCTGTCACTTCAGGACTAGCTTCACGACACCCAATTTCAGATGGATGGTCCGGAAGCCAGTCAAAATTCGTGATGGAAACCCCAATCTCGAGTGGGTTCCAACGTTGACCCAGAATGTGAGTGGAAAACAAGCCTTGCACTGGTGCAGAGCTTGGTATTTGACTTGCATTGGGACATGAATGACCTCCAGTTCCGCCTACAGAGCCTGGACGACAAAGCCTCTCGAATCCTACAGTTTTTCTCCACGTTACAAGGTGCTCATCTCCTCACACAAGAGGCAACCCAATCAACAATATCCCAAGCAATAGCAACCTCGTGACAAGTGTTTCCACTAGAAAATTTGGGCCACGCAGATACAAACTGCGAGGACTAGAGGCTTCCATCACGCCCGGAGCACGTCTAGAAGGAAGAGTACCTACCATAAAATATGTATAACTCTATGCAACTGGACTGGACACCACTCCAGGAGAAGCCGCCTCCTCCCAGGGACACAACATTTCCCAACTTTTGTATGGTCGCGTCTCCGCACTTCAACCCATACCAGTGATCTTTGTTGTTTTTGTCTGTTGTTTTTGTCTGTTGTTTTGTCATGTGCATGCCGACCTTTCATGCATTTTGTCCATGGTTATTATAATTAGGCTATCTACAGTTCTAGCGCCCACCCTTACGGACTAGAATTTTGAACTCTTTTTGTATTAGTGACAATCTACACTTAAGTTATGAAGCAGTTTGACTAGCTGAGTTGGTTTTCCCTCAGGGCAGCTCAGTATTTATAGCTTGAAACCATGGAAATTCTCTGTACTCCTTCATTTTGACAGACTTTTATACAATCTTACTTATAAAAAAAAAATATTGAATAAAATTTAAAAAATATCTTATACTATTCATTAACTAAGACATGTTATAGCATTATATAAATTACTTTAAATCTCCATACAACGTTATAATATTCTATAAATTTCTCTCTGTCATATATATCATGCAATTGTTTGTTGCAAAATGTATATGACCAATGTCTTTCGTGCAAAATGTATATCACATAACACACTAGACATGAAAAGTGTGAACCCAGAACTCCACCAACCCGCAACTACATAATTGTTCAGTACAAAATGTATGAATTTTTATAGCATTATACAAATTAGTATAAATCTTCGTACAATGTTATAATCTTCTATAAATTACTGTCTCGTGTGTATGAAAGAATTGTTGGGTGCAAAATTCCTATTGGATGCTAATTTTTTGGTCTTCAATGACGTTGATGTTTTAAATGTTCATGTAATTTCCAGATATATGTAACATACATTATTTTTTTATAATAAGTTTGTATAGTTCGCAAGCGCGCTTGTCAATTTTTATAGGGCACAGAACAACAGAGGCCCGTTTTTGAAACTGACAGCCCGAGAACCTGCGATCCAAAAACTGGCTAAGTATGGAATGACCGCTCCATCCATGCTCTATAAAACATGTGCAAAGAAAACCAATTCAGCAATGCTATATCTTTTTTTTCCAAGAAAAGCCTTAGTTTTAAAGAAAAATAGTTCGGCAATGCTAATTTTTTAGTGTTTTTCTCCACGAACCTATGTAACAAACCTTATTACTATTCTATTGTATAACTAACATTATTAATTTCTGATAAATTTTTATAGTCCGCCACTTCGCCTGTCATTTTGTATATCGCGGAAGTGTTGGTCCTCTTTGTAGGCCACGGAACATAAGAGGCCCAACTTTGAACCCACCACCCCAAGAACCCGCGATCCAAAAACTGGCTAAGTATGCAATGACGGCTCTGTGCATGCTCTATAAAATATCTTCCCCATACTTTATAAAAGTACAAATTTCGTATGTATAAATCTAAATATATACTTTATACAAGTACATATTTCGTATGTATAAAAGCACATATTTCATATGTATAAAACTATATATTTACTTTACTATGTTCTGCATGCAAACCACATCTACTTCAACTTTCTACCCACGTGTCTCTACTACCTCACATTTACTCCCATCCCAACCTGGCAGGGACTCCGCTGCCATGTAGCACTTGTTTAACAAAAAAAAATGCAAAAAAGGTGTTGTAATACATATTAACACATAATTTTCTACCTTTAAATTAATTCTTGAAAAGTAAAGTGACATTGTCTTCATGCAATGAATGAGAATGACTTCTTTATTTAACAAAAAAAAATGAAAAAGGTGCTATAATACATATCAACACATAATTTTTCTAGTTTTAAACTAAGCCACTTACAAGTTTTTCTTAAAAAAAATGGAATCATGTGCAATTATTAAATCTTAGAAAAGTTTTGCAAAAGTCTTTTGAAAAGGTAAGGGAGAGGTTGAATATTTGAAAGTAATGGAAAAAGTTCTTAAAACAAGTGAATGAAGTTGCTTATACCTGTCTCTTAAAAATGTTTTAATATATTAGTTGTATTTAGTCTAAAGAAAAAAAATATAATAATTACTAGCATACCCCCGGGGAAGGTAAACACCGAAGTGAATTGGGGTGGTTATGTTGTTTAAAGACCATGAGATTTTTGTTTTTGGGGAGGATTCAAAGTGATTTAGCCATAGATAGTCAATGTTCAAAGTTTTGGACTAGTGATCTAAATCCCCATTCTCAGGTACATCTAATGCATCTAATAAAGCCTATACAACATTTGTGTGAGATTGGGTGAATCAACATATTTGGACCTACAACAATAGAAGAAACAAATTGATCATGAGAACAAAATGATTTACTTATATAACTCTTCATGCCACCATGGTGGTCATTGTGGTCAATGAAGGGCAGAAAACAACATCGATTAGAACAATTGCAAGCTTCATTTGTGACAATCCAATTTGATCAATTAAGCAAATGATAAGTGTTGAATGAAAATGCATCAAATGGGTAGGAGGGAGGAAGAAACAAAGCATTATTCCAACTAATCACAACTTCAAACATGGTATTTTGTTTTATGCAATATCATAATTAAGATTGTAAAAATTGGAAGCAATCACCATTGCATCCAAACACATAAATACGAAATGTAAGAAGCCAGTGTGGACCTAGAAACTAACAATTTTCCATCCACACACAACCAACAATATATTGAATAGAATGAAATAGTCCATGTCATATACTCAATGCTATGCCCTTCTCGATGAGTTTGCAATTCATGCTTTCTGATGTTCCATTCCATCAACAGCTAATCAAATCTAGGAGTTTAACTTATTAATGTTTTTTCAACTATCTTATGATCCACCAAGATTTCTCCATTAGCCCTTACTTGATTTACAATTCTCATAACATGAGTTAAAAATTATTGCATGGACTTTGATTCTTCCATTAAAAAATATTCAAATTCATTTCCTTAGCAATTGAAGTCTAACGAAACTTGAACTTATTTGTTGCTTGATATACATTGTAGGATATCCAAAGCCTCCTTTGACTTTGTTTCTACAATTCTTCGGAAAATCAGCCCACTTG
Source organism: Picea sitchensis (assembly GCA_010110895.2). Lineage (NCBI taxonomy): Eukaryota > Viridiplantae > Streptophyta > Pinopsida > Pinales > Pinaceae > Picea > Picea sitchensis. The sequence goes on from SNQJ01S0023604.1 coordinate 136,801, forward strand.
TTGAATGTAAAAGAGTGCCTTGGAGTTCATTTTCTTGTTCCCTTTCCATGGATTTCTTCTAGTTTGCATCCATGTATTGTAAAAGGAACGATTTGAGATCAAGTAAGGCTGATGTTACCCTTTTCGATAGTTATGGTTCCTTCAAATTTGAGTTTTTCACATTCTAAAATTTGTCGAACTTGCACAGCAAACATGCCTCCTAAAGATCTTTGAATGTATTGTAAACTATTGAAATGGCGTCACTTCCTTAAATATATATCTACTAACTCTTGATAACTTGTTGCTTTGATACTAATTGAAGATTTATAACAAAATTGTATAACAAAACATAGAATATCAAGCAAGAAACAAAATTGAGAATTCAAATATGTGTTGTTGCACCTAAATTAATTATTGTTTTAGTTCTAATATATTCTTGTTCTTAATTATAATAATAATATATTGATTATATTTCTTTTTCATAATTATAATATATTGATTATAATTCTTTTTCATAATTATAATAATATATTGATTATAATGTTATTATTAACTATTATTATTATTAATATATAAATTATAATAAATATTTAATAATAACTATAATTAATAAATATATGAATTATAGTAAGTATTTAATAATAAAAGTGTAAATATTTAATCGGATTTGCATCAAATCAACAAACGATCAGGACCAAGCAATCTTTTCTTTTAATTGAAAAAAGGAATAGAAACTACACAAAGGAGCTACAAACCAAAGTTAACTCTGCCCAAGCTCCACAATATAAATTGAATGGAAATATAAATTCTTCCTTGTGTATTGCAGAAAAAACATACATGAAACTACGAGAGGACACCATTAAACACTGAAAAAAAAATTTAAACTAATAGTGCTCTTAACTACGAGAGGACACCATTAAACACTGAAAAAAAATAAATTAAGAAAAATATTTTATCTCTTACAAAATAAATAATATAGAAACATGTGGTGCATTTTTCAAAAATCTTTTCTACAACAGACGGAATTCATAACCTTGCAACCCCTTTGTAGATTGAGCTACACGGCTTGATGTTTACATCATGATGAAGAGACTCCATGCTAACTTGTTACATTTCCATTATGGAACTATGTATACTACCTTTCCATTTCCATTACATATTATTTATTTACTTTTCAACTTTCAACTATATTATTTATTTACATAAATGTATCAAATTATTTTTTTTAAATTAGTATGGTAATTGAAAAAATATATAGATATAATCACATTAATTCATTACTTAATTTTTTTTTATATTTAAGTAAAATTAATTGCTATACTAACATATATAAAATTTATCAAAAGACTAAGGTAGGTACTTGGGCGAATGATTTTCCGCTCCGAGCATTACGGGGGCACACCACCAACCCAAACCATTAATACGAAGGTTCCAGGAAGCTTCACTATGTTTTTAATCATTTTCCACACATTACGGGGAGCACACCACCAACCCAACCCATTAATATGAAGGTTCCAAGAAGCTTTACTATGTTTTGTTTTCATTAATAGAATTTAATAGTGGTTAGAATTTATGTTATGATTAGTTTTTTAGCAAATTTAATAGTGGCTAGAGAAATTATGTTTGACAAGAAATTATGTTAATTACATACAGGTGGAGTTATATAGTATTTTACACATATTATATTACTAGCACAGTCACATAATTGTGACTGATGAATGCCAAAATGCATATGAAACGCGCAGACGGCATATGAAACGTGCAGACCACTAAAACGCCTAAGGAAAATGTAGGGACAGGTGAGGAAATTCATGGTTAATAATCCAAACATGATATGAAACGCGCAAACTACTAAAACGCCTGAGGAACGCAGGGACATGTGAGGAAATTCGTGGTTAATAATCCAAACGTGGTAATGTTAAACGTGGCAATCATAGAGTGCTATAGTAATTTCTTAATATGATTAGGTAAATGTTAAAAAGTAAACACGTTAACTGATGCATTCAAAAATACAAGGATATTATGAAGAGTAAATCACTTTCATTTATTTGGGAGGACGACTAAGAATATTCCAGCATCTTTAATTGTTAGCCATCAGATTAGAATTTTAAATTAAAAGATGATTAATTGTGCCCATTGCCAATAGGTATACGCCTTTCAGCGTAATTAAATTAAATTTTAATATCACAAATGTATTACAAACAACATAAAATTTGTCATTTCAATGTTAAAAACTAATTAAAATCACAAAATACAAGAAATATTTCATTTTAAAATTTTGTTTTTATAAATTTTAATTTTTCAAAAAATTGTTTTAATACAAATGTATAATATATAGAAAACATTATAGAAACTGTACGAAAAAAAATTGTTTTAATAAAAGTCAAGCTAGGTTGACTTCCAACCAATTACAATATATATATTATAATAATATAATAACAACAATTAAGTCATGTCAATTCTGAAGCAGATTGGAAGAAACAAATCTCCCTCGTGCAAATACACCATTTCTTGCATATGGCACCAAGCCCAAATACATAGTTTTATCCAGAATTTTTTTGGATCCCAAGGTCTTATGATAAGTTGGATCTTAGTGATATTGATATTATTTGTCTAGTTCAAACTTGGGAGCATGAAGAGTCTAAGTTCCCTACCATAAAAGGTTTTGTTTTGTAGTCGACATGGAACAGAGTCCCATCGTAGAGGGATAGGAGGCATAACTTGTTATATTAGAAAGATCATTTGTCCTCACATTCAATTTCATAAGATCAACCCTCTCAATCAATACATTTGGATAGAAATTTCAAACACCAATGCTAAGAAGATGTATATAACAATTTGTTATTTTGCACCTATGAATTCTATTTTTTATAAGAAAAACAATCTAGATAGCAATTGTCCCTATAATAATTTAGAACAAGATATTTATAGTTTGAAAAATGAAGGTAATATCCTCCTGCTAGGAGACTTTAATGCTAGGAATGCAACTAACCAAGCTACTCTTTTAAGCAATGATTCCAGCCATAATCCTTTATGGCTAGATGAGGACCTTGTTTTATCTAATAGCTACAAAAGAAGCTTTGAAGACCTAATTGAGAATTTGTTTGGTATTGAGTTGGTCAAGCTCTGCAGCTCTATAGACCTAATGTTTTGTAATGGAGTAATGAAGTGGTCAAACTCCAACCATATGACTTGTATTCATAGGTTGTTGTTACACATCAAAATGCCACACTTTAGTGTCGCAAAGTGATGTATGCACCTTGTTAAGTGTCGCAAGCACTGTCTCAAGTGACATATGCACCTTACCAAGTTTCTCATTCAGTTTGCTAAGTTTCACAACCCCTTGACACCATGAAATACATTTGTCAAAATCCCTAAGTCAGTTTGGAAGAGAAAACCAACCATTTGGGGTCCGGAACCACACTTTTTTCTTGGAAATTTTGACTATTTTTGGGCATTTATGAAGGGTGGCACTACCTTACTCATACTAAGGGAGCGCTAGTGCTCCCCCTTCCTTGATTAGGGAGCACCAATGGCACTCTGTCTCTCACTAAGGTGGGGCAATAGTTTGGCTAGAGGAAAATATGGAATCTCCCACCTTTTCCTAAGGGCCAACTCTGAAGGGATGAGTTTGTTTTGGTCAACTCCTATACTATGGCTGTATCTTATGATCAAATCCCAACTTAAGGAGCCATATCCTCAACCATTTTCCTCATTTTCTCATGGTGGTTAAGCCTCTCAGGCCTATATATTGAAGGTATTTCCATGGTAAGGGAAAGGAAATTGTTGTAGTATGATCATTCTGATATCAAGATATTCATGCAAGGGGTTGGGTGACAAGAGCTTGGAGAATATACTGTGTCATCAAGCATGCTTTGTAAGTGCCTTCTTTTGTCTTTCCAATTAATATAAACTTTTCATATTCCCTTCAAGTGCATGTGTTCTATAGCTACATTTGCTTGTCTTTTGTTGTTTCAGTCTTCATAGATAGATCCTCTTTGTCTAATCATATAGATTAAGATGAAGACTTCCTTTTCTAGTCTTCACAAGACTTCATTCACATTGAGGAGCTTGGATATCAAGCTCAAGGATTGGAGCAACGAGGACGACCATCGCAATAAGGTACACCACATTCTTCTTCTCTCTTACTTGATTGATTGAGTTAGATTTAAAGGGAAAGTAACAACCACTTGTTCTCTTCTGCCTATGGATCAAAGAAGGGGTCTTGGTCCAAAGGGGAGCTTAGCATGTTCGCAGGGTAATATTTCTCATAATACAAAAATGGCCACTCCACTAGGGATCAACTTTTGACTAATTTTTCCTTTGTTTCATCTTGTATCCTTGATTGTGATTAGATATTTCTTGTTTGATGCTTGATTATGAGTTATTTTCCATTCCCTCTTCTTGTTTGAAGAGTTTACAAAGCCATTGACTGAGTCTCTGCTGAGTTTTAGCTGTTGGAAGCCATTTTTGAGCTTTTTTAGAATCAACACTCCCCTGCAATTCAAACCAGGGTGCCACTGGATTGAATGGTGCTCCCCCCTAAGACTTCTAGGGGGCACCATAGTGTCCTGTTCCTTTGGTAACAGGGGTTCCAGTCTCCTCTTTTAAGTGTTTTTGATTGGTTTTTCCCTTCTTTTATCAGTCTTCTTTTGAGATTTTTTGAGCCAGAGTCTCCTGATCAGTCTTTGACTTTGGTTGATTAAGAATTTGACATTTATTACTTATTTCATTTCCTTCTTTGAGTCTGCAAATATCTCCTAGTTGTGATCCCCTTGGGATAACAAGATCACTTGGTTCGTCCTTCCTTTCAGTTGTCTAATCTTCGTCTCACAAAATTTTCAGATTGCTTAATTATTTAGGAGTTTTCATCAACTAGGGTTTGCAAAGGTTGTTTGGTTTTGAGCCCTTTTTCGTCTTCATTGAAACATCTTTCTTTATGACGATTAAGATTCTCTTGTTTACCACAACCCATCCTTGAATGTTGTTTCTTGTTGCTCATGATTTGAGGATTTTCATGAGTGTTTTTTTTCTTTCTCCCTTGCATCTTTGATTCCTTGATTGAACAAGTTATCTCACACTTGTTTCTTTCAGTTCTCATCATTTTGTGAGTGCACTTTGTTTGGTTTTTGTTTTTCCTCACGTTTCTTTGTGTCAAACATTGATCTCTTTCATTTCATTTGAAAGATAAGAAGCATAAAAGTTTGCATATCTCATTGCATACATAATAAAACAGATAAGTTTTTGCATTATTTAAGAAGTTTGTTTTGGTACATGTTTGAAAAAACACCTAGTTTTGCATGTGCATTTTAGTTTTCAAAAACATCTGCTTGGTAATTTGGCATCAACAAGATCCTAGAAATTTAAAGTTTCATGTTCTGAGTACTTTCTTGTGTTAAGAAGAATATAACTATTCTCATTTCCATACATAGAATTCATCTAAAAAGAATGAACTACATCTCATTCTTTTGCATTCTATTGGAATCGAGTCTCTCACACATCATCATTTTCATCTCTATGAACCTATTGAGTAAAATACATTAAATTCAACCACATGCTAATAAAATAAAATATAACTTTTTTTGGTTTTAGCACACCAACAGTAGCACAAGATTACGGTCTTTGGACTAGGAAAAGTGAGTAAATTGTCCAAGACTACTAAACAGACTGTAGAGCACTAAAGAGTGAAAAAATACAAATTTCATATAATAATAGTTGGGAACACCTTCTCACACAGGGGCTAAACAAGATGTCATGTGCATAAGAGCAGCTGAGATCACACCTCCAAATCTTCACCAATCGTAGTGGAAAGATCATATAGTGGTGGTCCTTCCTAAAGTGTCACTAACTCATTTGGTCTCAGTACTTCGTGAACTTTGAATCCGTCTGGGGTCCTTTCGAGTCTATTACTCCACTTGTCCTCAGTCCTCTAGAAGAATTTCAAACTTTGATATTCTGCCCATATGTTCGGTCCCAACTATCGATTCTACCTGCTTAGAAGTTGACAATGAGTTGGTAACCTTAGTGGCCTTTCCTAGGTATCTACATAGGTGACTGTGGGGGAATTATCATGGTAATTGGAACAAACATTGTATCACACTCTCAGTACCCTTGGAGGGTGATTCCACAAAAGTGAGGGTTACTTACACTGAGAAGGGCTATCATGTGGAGGTCAGGGTAACTGCTTCTCATTTCTTTGCTGGTGGCTTGATATCCTGTCTTCGAAAGATCCTTGAGCCTACTTTTGCTTGGTTTATTTCTTTTAGTTTTCTTGGGAGTGTGTTTCTTTGACTTTTGTAGTCAGCCTTAGGATCGGATATTTCACAGTATACAAGGTATGGAACCTAAATTTTAGGAACCTCAACACAATGTTTCTTACAAAGGAACGATCAAAGATCAAACTTCTGAGACCGGGAGCATAGCTCCTGGAAGTAGATAACACATAGAAGAACCATTCAAAACCTTTGTAGAAAGCCTTACATCTTACGTGAATCCTCATTTTACTGATCCACTCGGCCTACCACTCACTGATCCACCATCCACGAGATATTTTAATGCCTATTCTTCTTACAATTTACCGCCCGGTTCAACCACTATACCATCTTTTGTCATGAACCCACCTATTTTTGGTTTTCCTGAAGGACTTGGGAATTTGTCTTTATCCACAACTCATGTAGTTAATACTGTTGGTGTTGCATCTTAACTAATAATATCTATGACATAGGTAACCCTGACACAACCACTTGCGAATACATATGATCCTTTCGCAGATGGGCTAAGTAATATTCATGCTTCACTTTTTCCACACATGCACACACCAAGCGCTTTACTTGGTCGTTCCATCGGACAGATGGTCGGTAGTCAATTCGTTCACTCAACCAAGGTTACACAAGCTACTCAACCTCCATCTCAAAAATCGTAGATGAGTTTACCCTACATTGGAGGTCAATCCTCAATGGGAGGCCAATCTTTAGCTTTGGGGGCAACCTTCAACTGGAGGGAAACTTTTTATTGGGGGGAAACCTATGTGGTTGCAACATCAACAATCTTGGGGGCAAGCCACTCCTGCAAGTCCTTCTATCCATAATACCACTGGCCTGTATCCAAGACAACCATTTCTAGGAGTTGTTAATCCTTTGTGGGGTCAATCCAATCTGGCGAGAATTCCTCAGCCATGAACTTTTCCCTATCAATTCTGACGCAACAGTCCCTTCAACCATCATACATGGGGGAATGAACATGTCAATATCAGTATCTATTAGGTCCATTTGTTCAATTACAGTACATGGGTGGACCACTAGGACATCCAACCTACATAGGTGGACAACATGGGAAACCATCATACATGGGAGAACCATCTAGTTTTTCCATTTCACCACAACCTAGATATGGTCCTACTGGTGTTTCCATGACATATGGTTATCGTCAGTTACATCCACACAATAACCGACAACTTCCATTCCTGTCTAGTTTAGATCTGGAAGATCTGCTGCATTTGACAAACAATCACATTCAGCAGGCCTCGTTTTGGCCTGCCATCCCTGCCAAATTATTGTTTGATATTTCAAAATTCAACTAAAAACCTGGGGAAGATCCTAACAATCATGTTATGACTTTTCATTTATGGTGTTATTCCAACTCTTTTATGGACGATTCCATTCGTGTGAGACTTTTTCATAGAACACTTATAGGTGCAACAACCAAATGCTATATTGAGCTGCCACGTAACTCCTTTGTCAACTTTAATTCTCTTGCCATGGATTTCCTAACACATTTTCAATTTCCTATACAATATGAGACTAGTACAAAACTTTTTACCTCACTCAGACCATCCTCTTCCACCCACATTTCTGATCACATTCATGAGTGGAGGCGACATAGATGGTTGATTAAAGCACCAATTCTAGAACAAATCTTTGCAGATTGGTTTACAAAGTCTCTATTGCCTCCCATTTACAGAGATGTTTCTATGGGAAATTTTGTTACTGAAAAGCACGCTATCATCCGTGCACAATATTTGGACTCAGTATATTCCCATTCCAACACACTTTACGATTTGATCCATAATGCTCCTCACCCTTCGAATGATCTGACCAAACCTTATACTAAACCAGATTTTGTTTCAAACACCACAACTACTTCCGCTCCTACTCAAGCCTTCGAGATGAATGCAGTCCAATCCACTTCATATCATAAACCAAGAGGTAAGAAGAAAAACAAGGGTAAATCCATGAAATCTTCTGACCAGCAGGATACCATCAAGACTGTTGATACTCAATCGAATAGGAAGGCTAAGTTTCCTTGCATGATTTGGTAGGAAGATCACTACACGAAATAATAACCTTATCGTGAGGAAGTAGCTAAATTTTTGAAGGGTAGCTCCCAACAAGTTCAACAACAACAACTAGTTTCACAAAATCCTGCCGCTCCACAAAGGGGAAACACAGGTCATTCCTGCCATGGGGATGCTTCATCGAGTGCCTCTGAGGTGTACATGTTTAAGTTAGTTAATGTAATGACCCAAGAAAACACTTATGATACTACTCCAGGTAATCATGCCAATGGAAAGGTTATTGATCAAACCTCCACATCTACTCCTCCTCCATATTCCACTCCTCTTCTGACTGAGAAGCCAATTTCTGACGTAGTGTTGCACCCACCCAAGGGCACAATTCAAAAAGTGACATCTAATCCAAATGCTCGTGCTACCCAAAACTAAAATCTCATTGAATATTTGGCGCAAGTGCCTGGTGATATGTCAACCCTCGAAGTTCTACATAACTATCCAAGTCAACATAGAACCTTATTTTCAGCCATTGGAGCTATGGATTTAGAGGAGTCAAATATGATTACATTTAATATGGATTATTTTAAGAAGAGGCTCTCCCACCACTTAACATTCCGAATTCAAATTTTGCTTGGTGGAAAGAACATCCATTGCATTGTTTTGGATGAAGGAGCCTCCACCTATGTCATGTCTTTGCCTTGTTGGAGAGCCCTTGGTTCTCCTAAACTTACCATGTCTCCTACCACCCTGAAAGAATTTGATGGGCATGGTTTCCAACCTCACAGACTCTTGCAATATTTTTCTATGACATTGAAGGGTAAAACCGTTTCGGTCGATATCAAAGTGGTTGAAACGCCCCTGGATTATAAAATGTTACTTGGTCGTAGTTGGTTCTATGTGATGACTATATTTGCATCTACAGTGTTTCGTATCTTACGATTTCCCCGTCAAGGAAAAATTGTGAATGTTGACCAACTTGACTATATAACTTTAGATATCCACAATGCTACAATGAATAATGTCCCTTTTCTTGCTCTTTCTAAAGCCTTTGTAAAAATGTCTACAACTTGTTCTTTTGACATCCATAATTCTAAACAGATCTCTTTGTTATTCACCAATTCTCTAATGAAATGATACATTGTATCAATATGCTTGGTTTTCTTGTGAAACACATGATTCTTTGATAACATGATGGTTGAATTGTTGTCACAAAAAACTATTGTTGGTTCATGTTGTTCCTACAACAGATCTTTTAACATCATTCTCATCCATACTACTTGACAAGTTGTACTTGTAGTTGTGACGTACTCTACCTCTGTTGAAGAAAGAGTCACAATGGGTTGCTTCCTTGATGACCATGATAGCATACCTATTCCAAAATGAAATGTGTACCCAGAGGTACTTTTCCTGTCATCTATGCTACCTCCACAATCACTGTCAGTGTATCGAATGAGTCTAAAATATTATAAAGTGGAGTACTTGATGCCAAAATATTTTGTTCCATTCACATATCTCATGATTCTCTTTCCTGCCTTCCAATGTGATTCTTTTGGAGTTTCCATGAACTTTTAAATTAGGCTCACTCCATACATAATATCAGGTCTTGTTGTTGTGAGATACATAACACTTCCTACCAGTATTTTAAAGAGTGTGGGATCCACCTTGGACCCTTTATCTTCCTTGCTTAACTTCAATCCTGTTATGACAGGTGTTGGTGCTGCTTTTGAATTTATCATATTGAATATTTTCAATATTTCATGCGCATACTTAAAGTGTGAGATAAATATGCCAGTTTTGGGTTGGTGCACTTCTATTCCATAAAAATATCTCATAAGCCCTAAATCAATCATTTCAAATTCATCCTTCACGACTGACTTGAATTATTCTATGCCAAATTCACTTGTAAAAATCAAATCATCCACATATAAACAAACAATTAACATGTTACCTTATTGATTTGCTTTGATGTACAATGTTGGTTCACTTTCACTTCTCTAAAATCCATTCTGTGTGAGATAGGAATCTATGCAACTGTACCAAGCTCTTGGAGTTTGCTTTAAACCATACAATGCTTTCTTCAATATGTACACTTTGTCTTCTTGTCCTGGAACCTCATAACCTTGTGGTTGTTCCACATATACTTCTTCTAGATTTCCATTAAAAAATGTTGACTTTACATCCATCTGATAAACTGGAGACAGAATGGTGGAGGCAATTCTTACAAAGTCCCTACAACTCTAGTACTAACGTGGTTTTGATCTTCTGCAAAGAGTGTGTATAAGCCAAAGTCTTCTATTTTGGGTCTCTGTTTATGATCCAGTAAAATATTGTTTGTTTTAATATCTATGTGAATGATCTGAATCTCAGATTCCTCATGAAGATATGCCAACCCACACACAGTTCCAATAATAATTTTATACCTCTCTTTCCAGTCAAGTAAATGACGTTTTGTTGTATCTGCAATCAATGCCTGAGATATAGTAAAAACATTAACAAGCTAGAGAAATAAACTCCAATTGAACAGACTGAACATTAGCAACATTAAGTCGTTCAAGGATGAGAAGAGACCAAATAAGATCATGTCAAGACTGTTGATTGGGAGGTATTCATAAACAAGTAGTCTTTCTGAGCTTTCAAAGGAGTAACCAAGCAACTTCACTAGATTCATGTGTTGAACACGACTGATGAAATTTGCTTCATTGAGAAATTCAGCGTCCCCATACCTTGAAACTAGATTCAATCGCTTAACTGCAACCTCTCTGTCGTTAGGTAGAACCCCTTGTTCATTAATGTAATTGATCCTTAGTCAAAATTAATTTTATTATATATGATTTACCCCTTTATAATTGGATAATGGATAGAGTAAAATTAATAAATTAAAATTTTAAATGAGGAAGCTCACTTTAAAGACACTTCCAAAACCTCCTTTGCCAAGTTTGTTCTCCATTTTAAAATTGGAAGTAGCTTTTCTCAAAATATCGTAATTGAAAATGAGCTTCGGACTGACTGTAGTTCGAGACAAGATAACTTTTGTGAAAACACATAACGTGAGGGCATATTTTTATTCATTTGGTAGAGAAATAGGCTAACAATTCATAACACACAATATTTAGCCGCATCTTAGATCCTTAACACAAAAATATTTAAGAAAAATATTAGGACCTTTGGTTCTAGATATTCGGGCCCGATGTTTCATGCGAGAGGATAAATAACACATCCAAAGGCCTATGGTTGCACTTAATCCAAGCACAACAGCTATTACACCCAAAGTTATCCCAAGAACCTCGCCTTTTGCAAATTTTCTCATGACATCTCAGTGAATAGTGTTTTGTTTCACCAAAATGAAATCTTTACAAAACAAATAAATTTCTCATCATTGCAAACTATGTGAAAGAAAATACTGGATGTTGGAAGACCTTTTTCTGGCGGCGACGGCGAAATATTGCTCCCTTTTTTTTCTTTATACGAATCTGCACAAGAAATCTTAGTAAATTGGCTATGTTTTAGTTCACGAAAATGAAATCTTTACAAACAAAATATATTTCTCATCATTGCAAACTATGCAAAAGAAAATCTTAGAGGTTGGAAGGCCTTTTCCCAGTGGTGATGACGAGAGATTTCTCCCTTCTTTGTTTTCTACAAACTTGCACAAGAAATATCAATAATTTGGCTATGTATCAGTTCACCAAAATGAAATTGGTACAGAACCATTGTATATGCTTTATAATCTTAAACTATATGAAAGATGTAATGTCTCAATATACCTAATCTCTTTAAGAGAGAATTCTGCTAGCCTAATTGAGTTCCCATGGGCTAGGAAGGAAAATAATCAAGGGGACATTATCCCACATTCATAAGAGAAGGAAATAAAATCTCAAGTTAGAAGTATAAAAAAATGGGATAGGAGGAGTTTAGGACCATTCTGGCATTAACTCATTTGATAAAAATATATTTGAGAGCTCTTGAGAAGATAGAATAGGTTTTTTGGAAACCCTTTCGTGTTGATAGTTTTGGTGTGGCAACAATACACCCTAGCTGGTTCTGGGAAGATGTTAAGAAGAAAATCTCTCTATGGCTAGGGGTAAACCACAATAGAAGGAAATGATTGCATAAATCAACTCTAATATCAGGTATGCTATATAAACAAATATGCTAGCAAGACAAGATAAAAGGCCTACCTCATCCAGACATTCGATGAAGTCCACCATTGAGCACTTGAATCAAATCAATACACCTGCAACTTGTCCTCAATAACCAAGAAAAACAAGAATATGGTGATAATATATAATGTTGCACATTCAATAGCATAATCCATCAACATTCATAACAAATATACCCATGGAATAACAATTCAAATATTTGCAAGATATTAATTGGACGAGAAAAGAGTATCTCTATTAGAATGTAATCAGTAGAAGTGAATGAATTACAAACTTCCGTACTGACATTGATCGGAACCGAGAAACTAAGTCCCTTCCAGCTGGGCCTCCACCACTTCAATCCTCCACCAAAGAAAATCTCATATAAGAGAGACAATGAGGTTCTCAATCAAGTAGGGAAGAGCTTGGGGGTTGAACAATGTGTTCAAAATTAAAAGGACAAAGGGATGCAGGCTCAATATGAAGTGAATAATTTCTCTAGAGTAACTTTTCTCTCAAAGTTGAATTCTTCTCCCCTTTTCCATAGCTTGGATTTGGCGCATTTATAGCCTTCAAGTGGAACTGAAGGTCCGAGTCAGAATGTTTCCAGTATATGGAAGGTCAGTGATCATGGATCTTGTGACGTGACATGGAAATCCAACACCATTTTTTAATTTTGGGCATAAAACCTTATGTACACGGGTTGTAGTGGTGTAACCTATGTTTACACATGATGTACAATAGGTAGGGCATGTATATGTGGAAAAATAATGTTTTTGTCTCTGGGATTTGAAAAAAGGGACTTCAAGTCTGCATAGGGAAATGGGAAAAGGCCCTCTGTGCAAGTTTTCATAGGGTGAGGAAAATCATTCTATAACAAATGCCCCCTAGTTTTGGATGTCAGAGGAGTATCTACGATGGACGAACTACATTATAATACCCAGAAGTGGAGTAATGGGGACCCAGCTAGAAGAACTAGTTGCTCATGAGAATATTACAATCTGTACTAACTTTGCACACATGGATGCCAATTGAATTACACTGCCGATCCATGTGAAAATATACTGAACAATTGTCCATGGCTATGAATAAGAAATACAAAGGTGGCTACATGCCAGAGGTTGTCATAGCCATGAACAAGGCCCAGTAAAACCAATCTCAAAATCAATCTGAAGATATTTGTATACAATGGAGTACAATCTGATCTAGCATGATCATTGAAGTCACATAGGTATTGGTCCAATGAAAGGTAGCAACAACTTAGGAAATATGTGACTATGAATTGATGTCTTCAAGTATTCTACACAATCCGCCAAAGGTGCAAGTATACATCATGTGAATAAAGGACTTGAGGTTGAACACAATGAGACTTCATTTGATTATCGGTCATTAAGGTATATCATTAATAAACGTGAGACAACCTACGAATAATGAAAGTAGGTATCAAGGCACCGAGTACATTCTTACAAGTGTGAATAGAGGTGTCGGGGTCGAACACTTGAAGAAACCATCGATCGGGAGACATTGATGTATTCCCAACTGTGGATGGTGAGAGAACCTGCCACTAATGATTGCAAGCCTCTAGGTACTCATAGGACTCTAGGTCTCGTCTCCAGAATAGATGACCTGAAGTCTATGGAAGGAGACCCATTGAAAGGAGAGAATTAAGGAATCTCTCATCATTCAGCACGAGGTACAAAGCAAGAGCTTAATGATTTGGAGGAAATTGGACGAAGAACATGTTCACGAACCAACGACCCTGTGCGTCTGTGCCAGATGCGAGCGGTACATGAAAAATACTCTCTGAATAGCAGCCAATAAGGAAAAATAATGACAAAGGCGAGGAAACCACCAATAAGGCTAATGGAATCCAAGACACTACATGAATCCCAATGTGTGAATAGATTTCTTATCATCGAACACAAGGGAAACCACCTAGTCGGCGACCGATGATGAAATGTTGACTGTTGGGTTGAAGTTTACCTACCAATGAGGAAAGTAGGAGCAGGGTGCGCAATAAGACTACAACTTCATGTAACTCTGAGACACACTGAGGGTATGACCAACATGCAAAGTCAAGATTTTTGAGGAATGGATGACATAGGTTGATAGACATCCTTTGAGCAAGAGCATGGGACATATGGAAGACTCTGCTAGATAGATTCAATGATGAAACTTTGAGATGCAGGAGGCATCAATCAAACTCTCCATAGTTATGCTATATAAAAAAATATGCTATCAAGAGAAGATGAAAGGCCTACCTCATCCAAACGTTCGATAAAGTCCACCATTGAGCACTTGAATCAAAGAAATACACCTGCAACTTGTCCTCAACAACCAAGAAACACAAGCATATGGTGATACTATATAATGTTAGCACATTCAATAACATAATCCATCAACATTCATAACAAATATGTCCATGGAATAACAATTCAAATATTTGCAAGATATTAATTGGACGAGAAAAGATTATTTCTATTAGAATGTAATCAATAACATAATCCATCAACATTCATAACAAATATGCCCATGGAATAACAATTCAAATATTTGCAAGATATTAATTGGACGAGAAAAGATTATTTCTATTAGAATGTAATCAACAAAAGTGAATGAATTACAAACTTCCATGTCGGCACGGTTCAGAACCGAGAAACTAATTCCCTTCCATCTGGGCCTCCACCATTTCAATCCCCCACCAAAGAAAAGCTCATATAAGAGAGACAATGAGGTTCTCAATGAAGTATCGAAGAGCTTTGAGGATGAACAATGTTTTCAAACTTAAAAGGACAAAGGGATGCAGACTCAATATGAAGTGAATAATTTCTCTAGAGTTACTTTGCTCTGAAAGTTGAATTCTTATCCCCTTTTCAATAGCTCGGATTTGGCCCATTTATATCCTTCAAGTGGAACTGAAGGGCTGATTTAGAACGTTTCCAATATATGGAAGGTCAAGGATCATGGATCTTGTGACGTGACATGGAAACCCGACACCATTTTTTAATTTTGGTCACAAAACCCGATGTACGCAAGCTATAGTGGCGCAACCCATGTATACACATGTTGTACAATAGGTCGGGCGCATATATGTGGAAAATTAATGTTTTTAGCTCTAGGATTTGCAAAAAGGGACTTCGGGTTTGCATAGGGAAATGGAAAAGGCCCTATGTGAAAGTTTGCATAGGGTGAGGAAAATCCTGCTATAATAGAAGAGATCACTTCAGATTTCTTCATTGGTTTAATTGCTAACAGATTCATCTTCAGAGATCAAGCTTATCTTCATACATTGGCTTAAGTTTCAGAGAGGTGACTTAGTATTTACTTGATGGTTGTTTTATCTTTTGTAGGGACGAGTTTATCCTAGAAAAGGGAATCATGCTTCCTGGTGGAAGACTGATATTTGTTGCAGGGACGTTCCTTTTGTCCTAGGATCGAAATCTCTGTAGTAGGGGTCGACACTTCCAAAGGGAAACAAGTTTACAGTATGTGGGTCGCTCCAATTGATTGGGAAGATAAAAAAATACTTGTTGGGCACACTATTTATATTGAGGGTCGAACTACTTTCTTTTGGCTAAGTAAAATCCTTTCTCGGCGGCATACCTTCGATTCCTAGGACACATTCTTCTCTGATTAAGGTCGATTTGTTGTTGTAGTAAACCAACTATTGTGTAGAGGATGAGGAATGACATAATTGTCAGTTTTGGGACTGTTTAGTGCTAGATAAATCAAGCATTACTGTGGACAAAGATTATATACCAATCTGGGCATTTTTTATGTAGCAGAGGCAACAAGAATTGGGGCTCCATTTGCTAGGATTAGACACATTTGGCAGAAGATACATCCATCTTGTTCAAGCTCTTGTAAACTGTTTCCCACCGAAATAAAGACCATGTTCCTTATCTTTGATTGTTGTCATATATGTTGATTTCTTAATATGTGTGGAATGTCACAAATAAAATATGTGGTAATTGCTTGAGTCCATATATGCATTGTTTATCAGAAACTCTCCTAGCTTGAGTAATTGTTAGTAAATTTCTATTAATATATTGAGTGCCCAATATTATAAAAGAGAGTGGTAATCCTGTCAATATACTTCTGCACTGGTAAACTCCAAGTATTCTCAAACAACAAACTGTTCCTTAAACTTGGCACTAAAATTAAAAAAAAAATAGTACTTGGGAAAGTGGATGGGAACTTTACAAAAAGAAGATACTTGACAATCGAGGACTTTCTCTTTGTAGCGTCTGCGAGAGAAGGAAAGTGTTGAAAAATTCAAAATTCTCATAACGCAAATAAAAGTCATCAGATACGAATTGTGCCCCATGAGCTCCACTTTGGCATGTGAATATATTCATGGAGGCCAACATTAGGCACACTCCTCATATTTTTGGGGAAAAATCTCCCCAACACTGCACTAAGTTGTAAATATTCCCCGTTAAACTAGAAGGCACAACGACTAAATCTGCAGCGAAAAGTTTGGGACTCTGCAGAGCTTTATTAGAAACATTTGACAGTAAGGCCATCACAATTTTTGTGAATTGTTGTGGTGACTGTTGTTCTCAGTGTTGCAAAGAACATTTAATGGGGCACTCCCCATCATGTCAAAATCATTGTAAACATTATGATTGTTGTAGAGTAAGAAGCAACCTTCTAGTTGAATGAGTCCAGAAGTATTGTGGCATCCCTCACCAAGATTTTCTTTGGCCGTAGATGCGCATTGTTTGCAAGCGAAGGAACGTAAATCTCTCCCACATTGGACAAGCCCATAAACTGTACTATTGTTTTTTGCCCCCTCAACAACACTTGAAGTATTGAATCCGCTGAGATTAATGTTCCCCACCAATGATTCAAAAATCTTGTTTAGATTTTGCATGAAGGCACTACCATTTTTAGATTGGTTATTCTCACAATAAGACCGAACTGCACCAGTAAAATTCTCCAGACTCTCCCTAGAATTGCAGTAAAAGTTATAATCGTCGTAATGTAAGAAGCAGTCGTTTAGTATAATGTCTCGAGAATTGCGGTTGCATTCCTGAACAAGCCTTGTCTTCATCATAGATGCACACTGTTGACAATCATAGGGATCTAAATCTCCTATGCACTGGACAAGCCCATAAACAATACTATCGAGTCCCTCATCACCAACACTAGAAGTATTGAATGCGTTGTAAAAAGCATTCATCATCAGTTTTTCCAAAACCTTGTTTAGATTACACTGGAAGGCGCTACCGTTACTATATTCGATGTTAATTCTATTACCACAATGATGTGAAATGATATTAGTGTACAGATCGACTAGTAAGAGGGGCATATGCATAGCCACACTTACGATAAGTAACAGGCATTGATGATTTTAGGGGCTAAATTTCACTCATGGGCTAATTTTCCATGGTTTTTCCCAAAAAAAGATTCGTTATTCTAAAAATGATTTGCCCAAATCTATAGGATAAAATTATTTTACCATCAAAATCGCCAAAATTTTATACAAACTATATAGAATCCTTAGAAATTTGAATATTTTTACAAAAATATCACCAAACATTTCTAGTTGGCATATGAAGGATTACAAAAAGATTTGCCAAGGTTTCTACATTTTAAAATAATTTTTCATCCTTAAAATGATCCATGGTAACATGCTAATGATCGCAGGGCATTGTTGGCGCTAAATGCTCTTTTCTTATCCCATCTCCTGCAATCCAACAACATTGTAAAGAACATGTTTTGTAATCTGATAAGTTGAGGTGCTCCTTGATCCAAGGGCATTAAAGAGTTAGTCACAACATGGAAAAAATAGTTTGTGATGCATATGAAATATGAGTAGTATAAACCTTTTACCTTTAAAATTTTTCTTTTAATATTATTGGAATTTGGTAATGGGTGACAAAATCTTAATTTTATAGTATTTTTAATTTATAAGTTTTTTTAGTGTTTTCAAAAACTTTAAAACATTCTCAATAGGTAAGTTAAACCATTAAAATCTACAATTCCAATTATTTCAATTATTTTTTTAAATTTATAACAAATGTTTAACAAATATTTATAAAAAAATCCAAAAAAATAAAAAACATAGAAAGTTTAAACTACCTCATATGAGATAAGCCCTAATCAAATTAACCATAATGTTAAAAAGACAAAGAAAAACATGTAGAAAACAATTATCTCTCCATATTATTTGAATTAACCAGAAATAATTTTTTTATCATCTAATAATATTAATAATGGCTGGACAAAGTTTTTTGAATTTTCAACTAATTTTTAATTAAAAAAATAATAAATTATTATATATCTATATATAATTTAGATAAGTAAATTTAGATTTGTACAAGGATTTCCAAAATGTCAATATCTATTACATTTATTTATAAGTTACCCTAACCCTACTATATAATCCTAAGCTTTTCAAAATAATTCACTAATAATGATATTTGTAGTTTTATGAACCAGAAAAAAATAAAATGTTCAAAATAATTCAATAATAAGTAATAATGGTCTTTGTAATTCTATCAACCAAAAACCAAAATGTCCATTCCTTAAGGCTCTCGGTTTATGTAACCACACATTACTAATAACTATCCCTCTGCCAAATGGTTGATTCTGGAAGTTAGGTAATAGTAACTATCCCTCTGCCAAATGGTTGATTCTGGAATTAGGTTTTATTACTGAAATACAATAAAAACGCAAAAGGCTCAATCTTAAATTTAACTTTTATAAATCTCCCTCGAATGTCCGACCAATCTTCCGATTTTAAGGAATCTTAACGGGGTATACGGCAGTGACAAGCAACACTGAAAAAGGTAGGGATACGACAGTGACAAGCAACACTGAAAAAGATGATAGTATGACAAGGGGATAGAACCCTAACCCTGATAGTAATATTAAGGTCAAAACATTAAAATAATTGTTGCTTTAAGTTCATTTAACCTAGCTTTCATGGAATGGAAACAAAGAAAATATAGACTAGCTTACTTTGACGGAAGGGACAAAGGTTTGGTGAAAGAATGCGTCATTGTAGTCGTTTCTGCTGATCTCTCCCATAAAAATGAATGCATTTGTAAAATGCCTCTTACATTCTACAGATTTCAAATGTTGAAGAAGTGATGAAAGCACAAATAAAAACAATGCATAAAATAAACGAAAAATATTTTATAAGAAGCAGAAGACACTCTTCCTCCTGGCAGGTTGCCCATAAAACAATGCATAAAATAAAAGGAAAATATTTTATAAGAAAGACACACCTCCACCTGGCCACATGCATCCACCCACTCTTACAATTTTTTTATTATTTAAATGATATTCATATTAAAAACTAATGGATATCTGGTTTAAAAAAATCTAAATTTACAGTCAATAAAACATTTTGAATAATAGTGATTATTAAGCTAATCACTTTAATCACTTGTTTTATCATTTCATTTGTTACGACTACGAAAAATAAACATATAAAATCTTGTCCATTAAAAACTTATTTGTCTTTAAAATCATTAATTATTATTATTTTGATTTTTTAAATTAATACTTAGTTGAATGAATCCAGAAGTATTATGACATCCCTCAACAAGTTTAGCTTTGGCAGTAGATGCCCAATGTTTTGCAAACTGAGGAACTTAAATCTTCCCAACAAACCCATAGACGGTACTATTGCTGTTTGCCTCCTCAACAATACTGGAAGTATTGAATTCGCTGGGAATAACGTACCCTACTAGCACAGCCTCAAACTAGTGGCTGGTAAACCTTCATTTCATATGGCCCAGAAAATGAAAAGCTGTCATAAAATGAAACGCAACTATTTCAATTATTCAGACTGATAAATTGATAAATATTAAATGGTTGTGTTCCATATTTATCTCCACTCTCTGACAAAAACTTTAATCTTTCTTAATAACTTATTAAGAATATTTTATTAATATTTAATTTAATATTTTATTAATATTTAATTTAATATTTTATTAATATTTAATCTTATAAATACAAAATTGAACCTATTAAATAGAACCATTGTAAATAAAATATTATTATTATTATATTTTATTTCCTAGGACAAAACCTTTCATTTCCACAGCGATAAAATGGTCAATCAGATGGGTTGTCTAGCGAATAGGTTGTGTAATGTTCGGTTGAAACTTAATGCTACGACTCACTCTTCAATGTCCTTCCATTAAGTGTTGGAATACGTAATTTCTACCACCATTTAATTCAGAACATTCTACTCAACCACCGATCAACCACCGACACTGTTCATCCACCGCCCGTCATGAACACTCCAGAAAACTCTGTCGACACTCCAGACTGTCTCGGGAGCCTCCAGAAGGTTCTTCTCCCTCTANCACCTTGCTCTGATACCACGATGAGTGGGCAGAGGCAAGGTGAGCGAGTTGTTCTGCATTGTGTTGAGGAAGCCGCAGCTTCCAGGTAGAGAAGTGAGAGTTGTGCATTAAGTTAGCAGCGTGAATTTTGAGAGCTCCTGTGCGTTGAGCTGAGGAAGCCGTAGCTTCCAGTTTCAGCCTTGTCGACTGGCAGAATTGTCTTGATAGTCGTCCGGAGTAGAGGAAGACGACAAAAGAAAAGTTGAACCACTCCATCTCAGCAGAAAGACTGCATATTAGTTTTTGCAATTCTTCACCAAAGGAGCCGCAAAGCGGGAGGTTTAGATCCTGGACCAACCGGGGTAGTCATTAGCTGGAGAGTCACTGGAAGGTCATTAGCTGGAGAGCCGTAGCATATTTCGGTAAGGATCTGCACGCAAAGGAGGCCACAGAACCGAAATTCTAGGGTTTAAGGGCCAACTAGTTCTCAGGAAGTGAAGCAATACAATAGATTTTCTTTTGTGGGTTATATGTCTGTGTTCTGCTTCTATTCTCAGGGGTGTTGAGTGTTTTCTGCTTGAACTTTTAGAAGAATGGCATTATATTGAGTGTCTATGTTTACCCCTATTACCATGATTTTTATTTGTTGATATGGTGGATAAAATTATAGCTATCTAAGTGCTTAAAGATCATTTATAAGACTAGCATAGGAGTAAATTTATTGGTTGAAGAAGTGTAAAAAGATCACTTACCTGCACTCACCTTCTATAGTATTTTGCCTGAAATTATTTTTGGGGTTTGATTTTTTAAAGAGAATGGCATCAGGCATGTTTCAGCAGTTCATGATTCCAACATTTTCTGGAAAAAATTATGATAATTGGGCATTTAGAATGAAATTAGCATTTGATTCATATGAGCTAACAGATATAGTAATGAATGGCTATATTGAACCACAAGATGAGTCCATTTTGAGTGCTGATGAAAAGAAAAAGCTTGATGAAAATAGGCAAAAGAGTAAAAGGGCTTTGCAGATAATTGGACAAGCGTTGGATGATTCGGTTGTTGGAAGGATTAAACCAACCACTACAGCAAAGCAAGCATGGGACATTCTAGAGACAGCTTATCAAGGCACTAGCAAGGTAAAAATTGCCAAACTTCAAGCACTTAGAAGGGAATTTGAAAACTTGCAAATGAAAGATTCTGATTCAATAGATCAGTTTACATATCGTGTTACGGAGTTGGTTAATCAAATAAGGCAAAATGGTGATGAACTAATAGATCAGAAGGTTGTGGAAAAGGTTTTAAGAAGTTTGCCTAGAAAATTTGATGCAATTGTTGTGGTAATTGAAGAATCTAAAGATTTGACTAAATATTCTATAGATGAGTTCGTTGGCTCCTTGAAAAACTATGAAGACAGGTTAAACAGGAATGACAATACCTCATTGGAGCATGCATTCAAAACACAAATGACATTTGGCAGAGGCAGAGGAAGAGGAAATCCAAGTTCCAGAGGAAGAGGAAGAGGAAATCCAAGTTCCAGAGGAAGAGGAAGAGGAAGAAGTAACTTTCAAAGAGAAGAAAGAAAATATCTAGACCCAGGAGGAAGGAGAAATCAAAATTTCAACTCAAGGGAAAGCAATTGCAATCAAGCATCTCAAAGGTATGACAAATCAAATATTCAATGTTATTACTGCAAGAAGTATGGTCACTTTGCAAATGAATTCCAAAAGAGACAAGCAGATATGAGAAAGCATAATGCACATTTTTCTGAGAGTAGTTCTGAGACATTGTTTATTACATGTGATGTAGCTCAAGAAAATGCAAGTAACATTTGGTTTCTTGATAGCGGTTGTAGTAACCATATGACTGGAAATAAAGGGTTGTTTGAGGATTTGAATACATCAGTTAAAGCACAAATTAAATTGGGTAATGATAATATTGTAGAAGTCATGGGAAAATGTGCAATCAATGTAATAACAAATAGAGGAAANAACTTGCTTTACGAGGTACCTCTGAGTAAAATACTTGCTCACATTGACTTGGAAGAACATAAGGCTATGTACCCGGTTCAAATGCCCTTGTATTAACCATGGTAAATCCATTATCATGCTCAATAACAGTTCTTTCAGGATCACTTTCATGCATCTGTAGCCTGTACCATTTAACCTCAAACAAAACTATTTTAAAGGAATTAAAATCACATTCAATTATATCCTCCATATTCCCATAGTACCTATTCTAAGTTTCTTTGGGGTTTCTGTCACTTCTAGAGGAAATTTTGATGACCTTAAACACTGCAGTTATCCCACAATCCGAGGTTTTCATCTTATCATCCAACATTTTGATACGAAATTTACCGCCATTACACCACATAGCCTTGTGATGTTTCAACTGCAACATGGACAACAAGTAAAAAATACATTTCTGATTAATAAACCTCATATAGGAGTTAGTAAATATATATTTCAAAAATTAAACAAACCAAATACATTGAAAAATTGGGAAAAAACTAGGAAAATGTGGGTAAATTTTTTTACTTGTCTGTTTATCTTTTAAACCAAAGGCTAAATCAACTTCCCTTAATGTAACATTAGGAAATTGATCTCGATGACGATGCATTGTTTTAATCATCTTACTCACCCCTTCCCATGATAACCTACCAAAGTATTCTTCAGTATATTCTATCCAATGCTCCATCCAATCAAGGTTATTTGCAATGTATAAATGTAAAGCATCCCACTCTTGAGCAACTATATGATAGCAT
>SNQJ01S0023605.1:9383-31867 GCA_010110895.2 Picea sitchensis
TTTGGTGGGCAGCAAATTCGTGGTCAAGACCGATCACAATAGTTTGAAGTATTTCCTTGAGCAGAAGGACCTCAGTGAGTTCCAACAGAAATGGGTGATGAAGGTACATGCATTCAAATTTGACATAGAGTATGTCAAGGGGAAGAAGACTATTGTGGTCGATGCACTATCAAGGAGACCTGCAGCATGTTCTTTGATGGAGATTTCAGCAGATTGGAAATCCCACTTGTTAGTGGAATATTCCAAGAGCAAGTTTGCTTGTGAGGTGATGGATGGGCAGATACAGGATGAACGGTATAGGTTCATTGATGATGTCATATTTTACAAGGATAGAGTCTACTTGGTGCCAGATTCAGGGCTTAAGAAGAAGATCCTCACCCCAGTTCATGATTCACCTCTAGCAGGCCATCAGGGGTTTTTCAAAACCTATAGATAGATCAGAGAGAGGTTCTCATGGAAGGGCCTCAAACAAGACGTTATGAGACACGTCAGTGAGTTTGTGACTTGCCAGCAGAACAAGTCAGAGCATGCTCTTCCAGCAAGGCTACTTCAGCCACTTCCCATTCCAGAGTAGAAATGCGAGAGTATATCTATGGACTTCATCACTGGTCTACCCAAGGTCCAGGATAAGGACTGTATCTATGTAGTGGTCAACAGATTGACCAAGTTTGCTTACTTCTATGCCATACCGATAGAGTACAACACAGTTCAGGTAGCCGATCTTTTCTTCAGGGAGGTCTTCAGACTTCATGGGTTTCCGAAGAACATCGTCAGTGACAGTGACAGTCGGTTCATAGGGACATTTTAGAGAGAGTTGTTTCAGTTGGTGGGGACAGATTTGACACCTAGCACCAGCTATCACCCTCAGATAGATGGGAAGACCGAGATTTTCAACAAGTGGATTGAAGGGTATTTGAGGAACTATGTAGGAGGACAACAAAGAATGTGGGTAAAGTGGTTACATTTAGGAGAACATTGCTACAACACCACCTTCAACATGTCCATTGGTATGACACCCTTCTGAGCATTATACAGATATGATGCTCCCACTTCGATAGAATTGGTCTTTGGGGAGAGAAAATATCCCAAAGCCAAGGATTGGATCATAGAGAGTCAGGATATTCTCAAGTTGTTGAAAGAGAACCTGCAGAGGACGCAAAACCGACAGAAGATAAGTGCAGATAGGCACAAGATAGAGCGCATATTTTAGGTTCGAGATTTGGTTTTCTTGAGACTCCAACCCTACAGACAGTCATTTCTGAAGAAGAGTGGGGTCGAGAAGCTCAAGCCCATATTTATGGTCCTTACAGGATCATGCGCCGAGTAGGCGAGGTGTCTTACGAGCTAGATCTTCTAGACAGGAGAAAGATTCATAACGTGTTCCACGTGTCTTGCCTCAAAAAGGCAGTGGGACAATTCATTAACACATCAGAGGAGCTTCCACCATTGGATGAGGAGGGACAGTTGGAGTTAGTTCCGGAGGAGGTTTTGGAGTTCCAGGAGCGGAAACTAAGGAGTAAGGTCATTAGAGAGTGTTTGATCAGATGGAGAGGGCTTCCAATAGAGGATGCTACTTGGGAGAGCAAGCAGGTGTTGCAACACCCTGGACTGGTATTGCTTGAGAACAAGCAATTTCAGGAAGGGAGGATTGTAATGTCCCTTTCCAAATAGGATCTCCATAAGAGGAGGCTTAATGGTCTAAACCACCCCGTTAGACTATAGCCAAGGTTAAACAGGGTTACTTTAGGTCACTCCAGTCACAGGTGTTATATTTGGAAAGTGACATTGAGCTAAAAAGGGTTAAAAGAGATTTTAAGTTATTATGAGATAAAAATAGAAGTCAGTAGTGAATTAGGGTTTCAACAATGATTTAGGGTTTTGTAAGTCAATAGTGAATTAGGGTTTCAGCATGATTTAGGGTTTTTGAAAGCTATAAAGGAAGGGTCAGTGACCTAATTCATCATTATGCAGATTATGACTTGTCATTGAAGAGAAGAGGTGCATCTCAGAAGAGATAGTTCAGTGTATTCTAAGAGAAAGACACCAATTGGATGATTCTGGTGTTGAAAGACACACCCTAGTTACCAAGAAGATCATCCAGGTCTTCCATCATTCTTCATTGATTCTGCAGTGCTCCCATATTCCAGGTATTATCTTTTAGTTGCTTATTTGTATTCCAGCTAAGATCCTTTTGTATTTTGATCTAGCTGGGTGTTTTTATTTTATTCAGCCGCAGTTGCTTATTTATATTCTAGCTAAGATCCTTTGTATGTTGATCTAGTCGAGTATTGTCAGTTAGTCAGCTGCATTCAGTCATTTTGTAATTTGCAGAGATATCATAATACAAACTTTGCAGTCCTTTGTCACGTTTATTATTTGTATGATCATTTATATGTTGTAAACCTTTGATCCTACACACACATTAGCAGTGTTTCCTAGACTAGCCAAGTCAGGAACATTACACACAAATGGGACAATATGAACTCCTTGGAAATATGGTGGATCGTAATATCCTCCTCACTAGCGAAGAAGAAATTCTTCTGCAAACGCACAATCGTCAATACAACGCGCCCCCTGAATCTACTCCCACCACTTCGGAAGCATATACGACTACATCCAAACAACCCTTGATGATTCCATGCCCTAACACTAAACCCACCATTTGTATTCCTCGCATCCCATTATGACAAAATGTCAACAACCCTTAGGCTAGGTAAGCACACAATTATAGTCTGGTCGATGACTTGGTGCAATATCCTGCAGCCATGTCAGTATTGGAGGTCCTCCAAACCTGTCCCACTCAACGGAAATCCTTGGTTTCCACCTTGGGGACAGTCGACCCTGTTGATACTAGACTCGTCACATTTGATGTAGATTGTGGGGAACCTCATCTCCCCGCTTTGGTAACTTTTCATATACCAGTCAGAATTCAGAACATCACAGTTCATCGATGTATCATCGATGAAGGTGCATCCACATACATCATGTCCAAAATTGTATGGAAGAAACTTGGCTCCCCTGAGCTAATACCATCCACCATCACTTTGAGAGATTATGATGGATGACCATCCTCTCCTGAAGGGATATTTAAAAATGTCCCCGTTGAACTCGAGGGAAAAACTATCCTTATCGACATTGAGGTTATCGATGCCTCGCGTGATTACAACATCTTGTTTGGATGCAGATACATGTACACTATGAAGATAGTGGCCTCTTTTGTGTTTTGAATGATGATGTTCCCGCACAATGGGAAATCATCACCATAGACCAAGTTTCACATTATGATCCTAACCACTCCTCCAACATCGATAACATCATAACTCTTGTCCGCACTAGTTCCGACGCATACCCACTCATGGATATGGGACCCAAAATTTTCAAAGACCCATCTTTGCTGGGGGCATACCATGGAACACCACCACTCATACATCCCTTAGCACAAGTGTGTGTCATATCTTCCGATGGAACTAAAACCGGAGATACCATTCCTCCCACCGAGGCTTCTTCACCCCTCGACGTCCCACTAGTGGAAGAAATCCTACCTCAATAATCTCCTGAGAACCCTACGACACCACTTATCCTCTATTTCACCCTCCCCCAGGGTCAAATATTGGTTTGGGAGACAATCCCCCAAGACATTACTCAAATTCCCTTATGGCATGTGCCATCTGTTCAAAGTATGGCCATTACACTCATCATTTCCTTGCGCTACCTCAGTTTCGACAGACACTAACGAAAATACGCCAAAGATTTAAGAAATACCCCTCTCCACCCACGTCATTAGGCACCCATGTCACCAACATCCATTATGTCTTGACCTCAGTCAACGAATGGATGAGGTTCCCTTGCTCTCTTTACGAATCACTTAATCATTTCACGTACCAGTGTCCTACAATCATTGAATACAGGTGTCGACAAATGGCCCTTATTCAAAATCCTCCAACCACCTCACTTATTTTGATGCAAGTAATTACCGCTTTTTCTTCTCTAGATATTGTTCACATCACCTCCCCTGAACCAGAGTCACTTCCTATCCCTCCATGGTTCAGGGATAGATTGCCTGAGGATTTTCCCCTAAATCCTCCCAATTCTCCGGTTCATTTCTGCCAGGAAATCTTACCCCCGACCACAGTTTACAACTCACAATGTTTGGACATTTTGTTCATGTCAAGAATGCCATCTCACTATAGCTGCGATAACCCCTCTACATATTCACCACCTGAATACAATCACGCGGTGACAGCCACCAATGTTACTTCCCTGGATCCCCTATATTCTCTCATTTTTCACTGTGATGAATATATCCTGGAGGAACTAACTACCCCTGATTTCCCATGGAATGCACTCCATCACAGAGCGTTTTTTCTCTCACAGAAAGCCTTTGACCCTCCAAGCCAAGGCTCCATATGTGCAATCAAAACCAAGGATTTTATCCTGTCAGGGAACATAGATGGTTTCAGTAACCCTATCCCAGCTCCTGATGATTTTGAAGAAGGTAACATGGCCAACATTCCCCCCACTGTCAAAATCAGCATTTCCATGAAACCAAGAAGCATAGAAGAAATCACCATAGGTGTTACATGCTCCCTTGAGGAACTCACATCTTACAAATCCCTCTTTCAGGAATAGTGATATATTTATTCCTAGTAATATACAAAGATTCTCGATCTCGATCCTTCCATTGTCAAACATCGCATCGACACATGGCCCGATGTCACCCCAGTACATCAAAAGAAACGCCCACTTCACCCATCCAAATCCACGGCTATCAAAGCCAAAATTGACAAGTTACATGTTGCAGGATTCATATAGGCCATCGCATACACTTCGTGGGTATCTAACCTCGTCCCTGTTAACAACAAACAGGGAACTATTCACGTTTTCATTAACTTTTGTGATCTCAATCATGCTTGTCCCAAATACCACTTCCCCATACCTTTCATTGACCAAATTATTGATGACTGTGTAGGCCACGAGGCTCTGTCCTTCATGGATGGTTTCTCTGGCTACAATCAAATCCAAATCCATCCAGCAGATCAATATAAAACTACATTTACCACCCCATGGGGTACTTTTGATTATCGTGTTGTGCCTTTTGGAATCAAGAACATAGGTGCTACATTCCAACAGGCCATGACTTATGTTTTCCATGATCTCTCTTGCATCATTGTCACTTACTTGGATGACCTCACTACTCGATCCAAGAAATGAACTCAACATCTAGATGACTTACAAGTTGTCTTTCAATGGTGTCGCCAGTACGATATCCTCTTGAACCCCCTCAAGTGTGTATTTTGCATCACCATAGGATGCCTCCTTGGGTTCATTGTCTCCAACATGGCATCATAGTAGACCCCCTCAAGGTCCAAGCTATCGCAAAAATTCCACCACCTAGGAATTTGCACCAACTACAGATCCTAAAAGGCAAAGCCAACTTTCTACGATGCTTTGTCCCATATTACACCACTTGCGTGCATGGTTTCCTTCGCTTACTGCATCATGATATCCCATTTTGGTGGGATGAGCATGCCCAAACCGATTTTGATGATTCAAAAGAGATGCTCTCCAAGGCCCCTTTGATTAGTCCACCCAACTATGATCGCTACTACGTCCTCTACTTATTGGAATCAACCATATCAGTAGCAGGAGTTCTCTTCCAACTAAGGGATCGAACATGTTATTTACTATATCAGTAAAAACCTTTCAGAGCCACCCTTGAAGTACAATCATGAGGAGAAACTTTCCCTCGTTGTTGTCGTCGCAGTCCATAAACTGTGTCATTACATCTTTCTTCACACTACTAAAGTCGTGGAATATTCCAACCCCATGCAGTACTTTCTTAGTTGACGACAAATTAATGGTAAAGTTTCTTGATGGATCATCATCCTTCAGGAATACGACCTAGATTTTTCAACTCCCAAAAGAAAGAAAGCACTTTTTCTCTCTGAAATCATCATGACGTTTCCCTCTGACGCTAACGATGCCCCCATCAATATGGATTTTCCCAATGAACACCTCTTCTACATCCCATCAGATGACCCTTGGTATGGAGACCTTCTCGTCTACCATCAGACACAGAAGTTCGGGTCTCATCTTTCATGAGATGATCTTCGGCGCATTCACCATCAAGCCCCTCGATACCTCCTTATCAGTGACATCTTATACCAACGTGGGGTTGACACCATACTCCATCGATGTTTGACCATTGACGAAGAAGACAGAGTCTTGAACGATTGCCATAACGACGCCTACAGTGGCCACCTCTCAGTGATTTCCACCGCCTAAAATATTATTCAAGCTGGATACTTCTGGCCCACATTGTTTCATGATTGCATCCACGCTATCAAGCGATGCGACAAATGAAATATTTATACAAACAAAGCTTGAGCACCACCTGATCTTCTACATCCAATCATCATTTTTGTCCCCTTATGAAAATGGGGTATAGACTTCATGACTTTCAATCCTCCATATAGAAATGGACACAAGTACATTTTTGTGGCAGTAGATTACTTTACCAAATGGGTCGAAGCGATGCCTAACTTCAACAATACTGCTGACACAACAATGCGTTTTTTCTTTAACCATGTCATTACCCACTTCAAAGTCTCATTACAGTTAGTCTCTGATCACAGTAAACACTTTGAGAATGATATCTTCATCAAACTCTCCTAAAGGTTAGGCTTCTCCCATAAGTTTGCCTCCCCATAATACCCTCAGTCCAATGGACAGGTCGAGGCTATTAACAAAGTCCTCAAAACTATGTTGCAACGCACTGTCAACAAACATAAGACCAACTGACATCATATGTTGTTTTCAGCAATATGGGATTATTGCACGGAAGTCAAAACTGCCACCGATTTTACACCATTTCATCTCATCCATGGGATTGAAGCCACCCTCCCCATCGAGTGTGAAATTCCCACGTCGCACACCGCAATTGAGCTATTACCCAACACTGTTCCAATGGAGCAGTGTTGGCTGAACTTAGAGTCACTAGATGAAGATCGTTGGTCTTGCTTACAAAACAATGAGGTAGCTAAGAAATGGTCAAAGGCCACCTTTGACCATTATGTCAACCTTCGCTCATTTAACGACGAAGATCTCGTCCTAGCCTACGATATCACTCATGATACTCTCAGTCATGGAAAATTTGAGTCATTATGGAAAATACCATACATTTTCCAACACTGCCTCACTAAAGGTGCATACATCCTAGCCTCCCCAGAAGGCTATCCTCTCAAAGAACCCATCAATGGGTTGTAACTAAAGAAATTTTACGCTTGAGAGTATCCATTCTACACTAGGATTTTTCTTCATACACATTTGTAGAGTTTTTAGTATTATTTTTTTCCCTCCACGCCTCATGTGTGATCTACCATCCGTGTTATTGACAGATGCATCCTCCATCGGCCTACCACATTGGTTATGCTAACGGAGCTAGCCGTTGGACATAGAATATTACTTCAGCCTCTTGGGTCCTCTACACCCCCTCACATGAACTACTCCACTCCAGCGGCATATGTTTGGGCTCAGCAACCAACAACCAATATGGCCTCCTCACTGAGGCCATTCATTGCTACATTCGTCACCTTAGCGTCTTATTATATTCCCAACTTGTCGTCATGCAGCTCAACCATGTATACCGTGTCTGTGATCCTTGCCTCTTTTGCAAATACATGTAAGTTAGACTCTTATATTGACATTTTGATTCGATTACAATTACACATATTCCACAACAATTCAATCAAATAACATATAACATGGATAACATAGTATTATATTGGAATTTATCACATCAAGACACCATCACACATACATAGACCATCAAAAACATTTATCACATCATATAGATTAGAGATCATAACAACACAACACAAATATCATCACATGTAAACATCACGGAGATCCCAAACATGTATATCCATATATATATATCGATCAATGTGTCATCAATGTTTACAAAAAAGTACAAAATGTACATCGTCCATAGGCAAGCGAGCCTCCTCACCCCTATAGGTACAAAATGGATGTCACACTACCCTATACGAAATGGGATCGCAAGACTATATAAATACAAAAATATTGAAAAAACACTAATGGTACCTCCAGAACGCCACCACCAGGTCCTCTATCTGCAGGAGGTGCCCCACTAGTTGGGGGTCTTCCAGGTCTAGGGGGTAGTTTCCCAGTCATCGCTTCCCCTACTACAATTTCCCTGCGGATCAGGGTCCATAACTCTGCAAGGCCACCCACACACTTATCCAGGACTCTCTTGTCCTGGATATGGGACCACATGCCCTCAGGCACACCCTACAATACCACCTCCAATCACCGTCAGAAATACTCTAAACCCCCGTCAACCTCTCCTTGAGGCACATGCGATCTCCCTACACCTGGATCATCAAAATGTGTGCCTCCTGCCATCTCTCACATCATCTATTGTCCTTGAACTAGCCTCGTCCCTCGGACGTCTCTCTCCCACCCGTGGCTCTACCAGCGATGGACTCACTAGCCCCTAACGAGCCGACTCTCCAACCAACTCTACCTCTCGTCCCAACATCTACAAAAACACAAAAAAATATAGAATCAACATCCATACATATAAACATATGCTATACTATCAAAATCACCAAACATAAAAACACCAACATACCTCTATGGTCGCAATCCTCTCCAGGAGGCAAAACCATATCCGAGTCGTGTCAGAAATCCATCCCACCATATGGGAACTGCAGTATAATCTACGGCATATGGCGCCACACATGCATCGATGAGGCCGTAAAATAGTGGCCACCCTTTCCCCCTCCATGACATACCAAAATCGTAGACCACTGCATCATTTGTGGCTCTCGTGCCCCAGCAAATGACAACAACACTCTAGGGTGCAACATGGGCACCCTCTCCAGAAACCACACCACCAAAATCGATCCAAAGGAAAAATCACTGGAGTCGGTGGTCCGACATCAATTAATCTTCCCCATCATCTTGGCATGCAACATCAAGCCCCAAGGGAAACAAATCTTCATCCAATACTCTCTGCATAATCTTTAGATGACCACCACTAATCCGTTGAGTTGCTAAGGATTCGTAGATCCTCACAATCATCATTGCGATGCACTGATGCAAGAGAACATCGATCACCTCTATACAGACAACCAAACCTGACATAATGTTCGGCCCCAAACAATACCTCCATGCCAAATCTACCAAGGGTACATCCCCTGGCAATTGGGGATCAACAGGTAGGGCCATTCCCCGAAAAGGTAGCCCCTTCAAGAAATAAATGTTCTCCATAGCTGAGAATTGCAACTGCTTCCCCCACACAATCAAGCAATGGAGATTAGTGCTCCACATCAAACTTAGACACAGAATCAGGTACTCCTGTGACCATATCAGTGGGCAGTCAAAGAACTTGAGTAGCCCACAGGCTACCAAGGGTCCCCGAATGCCTGACTCATCTCTCACCGCCTCCCTGAGGTGCTCCCAGTCCCATTCTCTCCAATGTATTGGCATTATGAACTGATCACTTGCATTAACAAAAACAACACTTGATCAATCATCATCATTCATTAACAAAAATATTCAAAAAATACTAGTTTTTTCAAAATCCCTAGCTTTGCCTCAAGTGCGCAGTTGTCACCCCCCATAGGCACGCACATATGCATGCTTGTTCTTCACACAGGGGCATCAATGCACAACTTTCGAAGAAATAGATTTACATCAATGCACATATGTCACACCCACAAATGCGCATTCAGACACACCTAATCTCTACACAGCTGTGCATTGATGCGCAACTATCAGAGAAATAACCGTGCATAATGCGCAGCTATAAATCGAACAGGTGTGCACCAAGTGCACACTTGTTTGTCCCACACACTCTCCCCCATGCATGACTTTCTTCAACAAATCCACACATCATGTATGGGAGAGGAAATTATACCTGCACATCTTAGCACTGGTATCCTTCCTTCTCCCCGTGCATTGGTGGGCCCAACCCTACAAAAACCCCTAGTATGGCCATCCCTACGACCCTGCCTAGAAAATAAAACCTATATACTATACAAGAGGATGATACCACTAACTATCTCTCGCAAATCCTGTATCATTCAGCTCGAACTCCAATAATCTCCAAATCTCCTCTAGAATCCTCTCGTCAACTCACTATAGAAGCAGGTACAAATGAGGTGGCATTATGGGCCCCACAACCATATATAGTCCCTGTTTTCAAACTTCCATCCTCAGTTAGAGGAGCTCAGAGTCTCTATTTTTCAATCCTTCTTTAGTGACGGGATCAAGATCTCGCCACCTGCACAATCACATTCCTTGGGTCACCATCCGTACTCGGCCCTGGGGGAGAATTTTTCTCACATCTCATCCAGGTATGCATACTCATGTTCAAAATTATCAAATAGTTGTTATATTTTATTTATCTTTAGCTATTGTTCATGTCAGGTATTCAGTTTTAATGTGTGCAGGTACTTGATCATCACAAACCAGCGCAACCCCTTCAGGTATATGATCGACACTAGCATGTAATCATTCCCTCTGAATATCAATTGCATATCCCAGTCACACCCTCCAACATTTTCCTATAGGATCCTCACATCCATCTCTGCAGTACTATCACCTCCACTACATTTCGATACTGTCACCTGGAAGCATTGTTCCCCACATGAGTTGTCCCATTCATAGTCCCCCTTGGCACTTTGACACTCATGCTACTTTCACCCCATAGGGATAGGAATCTTGATAGTCTTACGCATTTCTAAGAATCACCCACATACTCCTTCTCCTCATTTTTCTAGCTTTCCCAATGGATTCCAAGGTTATCTCATCACGATTCAAGTTTGACTATGCCTTTGCAATATCATTAACCCTCCATTTCATCCACAATCAGTTTTCCCATCTGTAGATTGTCCTCCATTCATTTACCTCGTACAAAAACCCAACCATGGGGCCCCCACCCTCCACAAGTTCTCCATGAAACTTGCGCCCTCACAGGCCAAGCCATCTTGCACTGGGGCACCCATTTTTGTATCTGTACACTCATCCCAAATTATTCTTTATTCATTTGGTAATTGTAAAAATCTTTTGTTTCCAGCATTTACATAGCTTTTTGTTGTCGCCCTTGGTGACCTTCTTTTCTTAGCAAAGCAACCCATGTCTCCCTTGGTTTGGGAATTCATTATTTTCTACTCATGTTGACATTGTCCATAAAACCCAAGTATCCCATAGTCCATGTCATGCCTCTGGCACAATTTAACCCACATCTAGTCGTTCCCCTGATGCTAGATCTAGTTTCACGGTTGATGGAAATCATCCTTCACATATATCCCCAACCAAGGGTAGTCTTGAGTATCACAATATCTTTACTTCATCCATGTTCCTTATCAGTTCCTGATCTTATCCAATGGATTTCATGAAGCCCTTTTGCTTCTTGGAGTCGTGTCTCCCTTTTTGTCGACATCAACACAATTTCTAGAAGGGAGACAATATTTTGACTCTCATTACCTTTCCAATGAGGAGTCTCGGATGACACAAATAGAACCATCATTGATCTCTTATGTCATTGACCCCCATAACATTCGAATTCAACGTAATCTCATGTTACGGTGGGTCTTACTATGCAACTATTGCAGTGGTTTTATACTAGCCGAATACCTCTTAATTTATTAGGCCATCAATGCATACGAGTCATTGACGCTTCTTACAGGCATCCTTGCCTCTTTTCAGAGTATGTTCAACACCCAAATTGTCATCTTCCGTTATCCAAATGCCTCGAAGGGTGCTGCATTTATCTACATCAGCAGACAACTTCAGTTACTATCATACATTTTTGAGTTACATGACATGAGCATGGGGCATGCCTTCCTCGTTTGTATACAGATTTTATTTTCCCCTACCTAGAGAAAGGTTTGGGTCCCACAGTTTCCCCTCTTCCTCTGATGGATAGATATTCCAGTTCCTATCACCGCTCTTCCTTACAATGGTACTCTCAGTAGAAGAAACATTGATGTATTTCAGCTATACATATGCTCATAACCTCACACATCAAGGGGCATCTGTTATCACTTAAATTTCATCCGCAACATTGCAGGAAAATGGTTACAGGAATACAACATCGTCAAACACCTATTAGTTCACCTGCATCCCAAAAAATGCATTTCCAAAAGGCACAAAATATACAACTATCAAAAAATTGACATGCACTAAAACACTAAAGGAAGCGCACACACGTGTGTAGGCCAAAGAAGCCCGTAGAGAGCACATGCACCATATGCATGATTGTGTACGAGAAAATCCATGCACTCCTATGAATGACGCATTTATGGTTCTTGTCGGCCCCTCACCCACTTATGGACTAGCTCCCAACTTGATTTGACCCTCAAATCCAAGCTAATTCTAAATGGGGGGTTGGTCAAATACCTAAGGGTGCCCTAAAGGGCCCCTTGTTCACACTAAAGACCAATTGGATATTGCCTCAAAGAAATGCTATAAAAGGAGGCCATGGGTGCACTAAGAATTCGAGAATCTCATAGTATTGTTATGTTGCCTCTATTCTCCTTCAAGAAACATCTTTTCTTCTTGGAGCATACTAGCAACATCTCAATAAGATATTCACCTCACCTCTTGAGGGAATAAGCTTAGATTTCTTCACCATTTGCTTTGTAGTTTATCAATGTAAGAAGAGCTCTCACATAGGGGACTCAAGAACCCTCCCAAGGAGGAAGAGGGGATCCATAATTCCTCCTTTCACTACGGTGTTTACCAACTAATATAGTTATCCATTGGTGGCATAATCATTGGTCATTTGGTTGATTGATTTTGGTTAGAAGTTTCTTATGCATTTTAGTTTTATTTCTTTAGTTGTTTCTAGTTTAGTTGTTTGTTTATTTCATGTGATTTAATTGTTTAATTCATACACTAACCTTTGTCATGTCTAGAAGGTCCAACTAGACTTGTAAGTGCCCTTCTTTTGCTCACTTAAGTGAAGAAAAGGACACAATAAGGGCTATTCTTAAAGATACACAATAAGGGGACCACTTTGGATACTTCTTCAAATTTACCCATTATTGGAAATATGGAAATACAGGTTGGCATTGATGGCTATTTAAATGTTTTCAAAAGTTATAGTCAAGTTGAATCTCAAAGAATCATAAAATCATATAAGAAAGATAAACCAACTTCACCTAGGGAAAATGAAAGAGAAGTTCCACATGTCGATCGTGGAAGTTTTCATAAATCCTTATTCCAGAAGCTATATTATCTAAGAAAAGAAGGTAAGACAACTGCTTTTCATGGGATTGGGAGAATTCTGAGTATATTTGTTTGCAGGAAGAAAAATCAAGGAGCTACAGCTTCTCATATCATTGGCACTGGGAAAACAAAATCATCAAGAGTATTTGGAGAACCTCAAGAAACTATAAAGTCTAACAAGCAGTTGCAGGGGATATCTCATTCTATAGGAATTTCTACTAAATAAAGTGAAGGTATTGCAAAAAGTAGTAATGGATGTGAAAACACACAAACATCAGTTGAGGCAGGAGTGCACCTCAGTAAGAAAGAGAGGGTAATAGGTAAGCCCCTATTCAATCTATTTGTAGATTTCATGGAACCTGTTATCACATTTGTGTTGTCGGGGTGTTTTCCTAAGAAGTATACCCTTTGGCGAAAAAATGGAAAGAAATGGGTTAAAAACCTACTTATTATAAGTTTTGTGTGCTTGGGCGCATTGTGCTAAGAGACACGTAGATCTGGGCAGCTGAGATCTGCGCGCCTAGATCTATGGTGCATGGCCCATATCAGAACCCCTCATCATTCTACCTTTAAAAAGGGGGGGGGGGGTTCGAGTTGGTGGTTTTTGAATGTAGGCCCCCCACTTTCATGGTGCCTCCTCGTGAACTTGGACCCCCCCCCCTGATCTTACCGCTTACCAATCTCCCCCCCCTCCGAGTAGACCACTTACCACTCCCTCTTACCACTCCATTATCCCGCTGCCATATGTCCCCCACTCCATCTCTCTCTTCTTCCATCACATCCTTCACTCTCCCTCCTCGTCTCATTGTGGCACATCTTTCCTCCACTCACCTTCGAGTCATGTCCCCTTATCACTCCCTCCTATCATCTCCTGCCAGGTGTTTTACTGCTCACCTCCATGTAGGAATATGGTTCCCATCCCACCTACTATCACGGCCTTTCCTCTACCCCCACATCATCACCCTGTGCCACTTCACCTCTGTCTGGTCCTAGTACAGTACCCACGTTTTCCGCCACCCTCACTTTCCCAGTCATCTCCCATCTTCCATGTTTTTCCATATGGTCGTCTCTCGTCTCACCTCCATGTCTATTAGGCCATTGTCCCTTCTAGATCCTTTTCCATGTCTACCAAGTGGGTCCTCTTGTCACGATCTAATGAAGCAACAGAAAACCAAGGGAAAATCGCCATGTCCTTTAGATGCAGAGTTGACATGGAAATATCTGATCACGAGGAAGTAGTTATTAAAACTGGTGGTGGTGGTTGAACATTGTTTCAACCATAAATGGAAATCCCAGGAAAGGACCGTTAGTTAGTCCACTCAGCCACAGGCCCGTTTTGAAGCGTGATTACATCTGGCAGAGTTTGCATTTGACTAGATACTGCACGCACAGTCTTCCAGGAGGCATCTGTTACACATCAAAATTACTCATTATGAAAATGGCCTAGTGTCGTCGTTATCAATATTCTAAGTGTTGCATTTTGGTCACAAGTGTCGCAAGTGTTAGAAAAATCATACTGCCATATTGTCTATGTCATGCCTATAATGACATCAGAGGGACACTTGAAACACCTCAAACAACTGATTTGGAAGAAGAGGAATGTGTTAACAAATTTTATAAACCTTTTGCCACTGGAAAATCCACTCAAAAGACATTTTTGGAGAGGAGCGCTCCCCTATACATTGACAGGGAACGTTGACACTCTGTGCATCCCTTTAGGGGAGTGCTATAATGCTCTGGTACCCCTTTTGAAGGAGTGCTACCTTTGCTAAGAAAGTTTTGACTTGTTGAGGAAAATCAGGAAGAGATCCCTTCAATCTCTGAAGGCAATTGGATTCGAATCCTTGGTCAAGCCATGATCTTAGGAAAGATCCATAATTGAAGGAGGCGAATCCTCAACTTACCCCAAAGATATCTCAAGTGGTTGGGCCTCTCCAAGGATATATAAGGGAGCCTTCTCATGGTGAAAGGGGATGGAAAGTATTGTGAAGCATCTAACTTATGATCTCATGAGGAAAATTTCATTTGGATCATCAACATTCCATGTGTGGATTGTTTAAGAAAGGGTTTGGACAAGGAGAGCTTGATGAAGTTGTTTCACTCACATCTATGGTTGTAAGTATTCTTCATTGTTGTTCTCATTAATACAATCAATGCTTGGCCTGTTTATTTCAAAACTTGTACTTGTTCCATATAAGTTTGTCTACAGTAGATGGATCTATGTTTGAGCTAATCTCAGTAGAATAGGAATTCTTTTGTACCTTTGTTTGTTTTGCAGGACCTATCAAGGAGCTCAAGATCGAAGCTCAGCCTGGACTTTGCAAGGACAAACATCATTAATAGGGTACATATATCTCTCTTTCTCTTTCATTCATTATCTTGATTAGATCTAAAAGGAAGTCAATGTCCATGTTAAGCACTTTCTGTCTTGGTCTTAAGAGTCTAGGGACCTCGAGAGAATCCACTTGTCTGGAGGGGGATTTCTCTTCAACAGAAATTGGTGAATCCACTGGGGATTAATCGAAGCTTTCAGTTTTGGTTTTCCTCATAGACCTTGTCTTACCCTTCGTTCTTTTTAGACCTTGTTCATCTCGTATGTGTGATTGAATATGTTAATTGGATCCTTATTCCATCACATCCATTGTGATTGACAAAGTTTGACTGAGTTTTGTTTTTTTTTTACATTTTTCTTGGTTTTAAGACACCAACACTCCCCTGCCCATGTTATTAGATCCCTGACACTCCTTGTTGGCTTTGCACAAAGTGTTATAATGCTCGGGTGCCCCTTACACTAGAGCGCTACCTTTTTCTCTACAAAAAAAACTTCTAGGATTGTGTTTTCTGAAATCCAATCTCTTCTTTTACCCTTGCTCAACTTCTTTGTGCTTCAGTACATCTTCCTATTGACCTTTGACACTCTTCTTTCTGAGAAATAAGAACTTTGTTATTCAGATATTTTGACCTTCTTCCTTATTTTGAGTTTTTCTTCTGTTGAGAACTTGGAATCAATCCACTGCTTTCTTCTCTCTTATCTGACTGAGTGAAAACTGTGGTGAAGAACATAAAAAATCTGTGAATCATCTCATTTGGTTCTTTTAGTTCATTTTTCTTAGCATCTTTCTTTTGTGTGAAATTTTTATTTTCTTTGTTATCTTTTGTTTTCTTTTTGCTTCTTGTTTAAATCATAGCAAGAGGGTTGTTGTTTGTGCGAAATCTTCTTATGCTTGTTCGATATCCTTGATCTAAAAGGTTAGTTGGCAGGAGAAGTTTTTCATTGAATTAATCATCATTCGCATACAAACAACAAAGATACATCTTAGTGATTGGTTTTCATTTTAGAAAGACTTTCTGAAAATTTTTAGCATTACATTAGATTTGATTGAGAACAAATTGATTGAGGACACTCCATATTAGTGTTTGATAGTGAAAAAAAATCTTTCTCTTTCCCTTAAATAGGCATTCATTGAAAAGAAACGATTGCTTATCATCGTTTATGCATTTTTTTGGAAATTGAGTCATCGTTCCATCAGTTTCACTTTCATACACCCTTTGAGTAAAGAACAGCTGTAAAACGAACGCTAATTAAAAAATTATCTAGAACATTTTTTATTTTTAGGATCTTCCACCAACAATAGACTAGGATTAACACTTTGGATTAGGCTGTGAGTACAACTCTCCAAAGTTTTCAAAACAAACATTATCATCCTGAGCTAGGGAGAGTCAAATCCAATTGTCGTATAGGTTTTCTTGGATCCCCCTCTTACACAG
This sequence comes from Picea sitchensis, assembly GCA_010110895.2. NCBI lineage: Eukaryota > Viridiplantae > Streptophyta > Pinopsida > Pinales > Pinaceae > Picea > Picea sitchensis. The sequence continues at coordinate 26,415 of SNQJ01S0023605.1, forward strand.
GGGTTACGCACAAGGTCACATTCGGGTGAATTATGGAGATTATCCCTTCGTGGTTCAACTATTTGTAGTGGTCAGATCGTATATTGGTGGTCACTTGAAGGTATACCCACGATTATGTGTGGGAGCCTCTCGTGTTGATTTCGGACTTGTTATCCTGCCCATACGTTCGAACTGGACTGTCGACTGTACCCACCCAGGGGATGACTGGGATTTGGTTTCTTTAGTTTCCATAATCTTTAGGTACTTACACAAGGTGACAGTGAAGGGAAGTCTCACTGTACCTGGAACAGACATTGGTCAAACTCACTCGGGCTCCTTAGAGGGTAAATCCACAATTACTGCGTGGAAGCTTGCACCAAGGTGAAATTTCATTAATCAGGTCATCATTGTAACTATTCTACCATATCCTAGCCCCTTCTTGACTTGATCATGCAACGTTGGATTTCATCACCGACTAGTGCGATCATCGAGAGAAGTTTTGTTTGCTTGGTTGTTTCCTAGATTTTATTAGCATATGTTGTTTCTTTTTGTTAGTTGGCCCTAGATTTTTAATGTGTTTTGTTATTCTCCAAAATTGAGCCTATAGACGATAAAGTCCTTCACCGATCACGTAGGATGAAATGGCTTCCTCTGGAAGGCTATCAACCCTTACCTCCTAACCCTCCAGAAGACAACTACCATGGAGAGGTAGAAAATCAATCTGACGCTGGAAGTGTTATTGCTCCTCCATTTGATAACTCAGAAGGCGCTTTGGTTACAATTGAAAATCCCACTCCTCACACTACATCTATGTTAGTAACCCCTCTCGAACCACTTTTTCTTCATTTAGACTCCCTTGGGAATGTCATAGACGAAGAGGTCCCATGATTTCCAGAGAGAAATTTTACCGAAACATATATGGGATCCACAGAACCAACCTTTGGTGATGAGTATAGGACTCATGTTCGTCCTAGCACCATAGTAGATACAAATCCCACACTTTCTTGTTATGTATGGAGAAATTCATTGGGACACGATCTCTATGAGTATTTCGAATCCTTTTGAAAACCCTTTCATCCTCATGACCCTCCTGGTGAAACAGGACCATCCGGTCAAACCATGAATCACCCAGTCGATCAGGCCATTAACCCTACTATTACGTCAACACAAGTCCATCCTAATGATGGACTCATCACCTCTACTCATCTCCAAGGAACTTCAATCCCTACCCCCATTTTTACAAGCTTTTATTCTACAGCTCCACATGTTCCACACGATCCTACTGGGACATCTTTTCACCCGAGAATGCAGACCCCTGCCAGCCAAACACAACCAACTAGAGGGAAACCACCATCTAATGAATCTTTCCCTACTGGAGGACTACCATTCTCTGGCAGGCCTACCCCTCCTGGGGGACATCCCCCTTTTCATGCTCCTCTTGGAGGGAAACCTCCATTTTCCATTCATACCCCAGTCGTTAATCCACCGCTGGCAGGGGGGAAACCTTCGTTTGCTAGAAACCCTTCAAAATCCCGGGGAGTATCTTTAGGAGGAAATTTTATTCAACCCCACATTGGGGGGAACTCAAATCATAACCCACTAGGAGGAGTATCAAATCTTGTTCCTTCCAGAACATCTTACGGACCACCTTATCCAGGCGGCATCCCAAACACCACCTGGAGTTCTCCGGGACAACAACCGTATCCTCCTCATGGGTCTAATGTGTATCCACCTCCGGGATCTACCCCTTATCATCCTCAAGGGAAAAATGTTTATCCTCCTTATGGGCAAGAAAATCACCCAGCCTATAATGCTCAGAACCCACCGGGTTATGCAAATGTTTCTCATCCATCATCGAATCATGCTTATCCTGGCTGGAAACAACCGTATGTAGGAGGAACTACTGGTTACAACTATCCACCTAACCCCATGTATGGTCCTATTGGTGTTCCTATGTTGCACCAATATCATCCGCAAATTAACCAACAACTACCTTTCCTTGCAACTCTAGATCTCCCAGACTTGTCTCGGTTAACTAATGATCCTATTTTTCATTCACCGGTTTGGCCAGTCATTCTAGCTAAACTTTCTTCTGATATTCTGAAATTTGACGAAAAATATGGTGAAGATCCAAACAACCATGTGATGACTTTCCATTTGTGGTGTTCATCAAACTCCCTCATGGATGATTCTGTACGTTTTTGTCTTTTCTAGCGAACACTTACAGGCTCGTCAACAAAGTGGTATATTGAACTACCATGTGCTTATTTTCATAATTTCAATTCCCTTTCCATGTCTTTCCTCAAGCACTTTCAACTACCTATTCTCTACGAGACAGGTACTGAACTCTTGATCTCCCTTTGTTAAACTGACTTCGTGCATATATCTGACCATATTCATGAGAGGATATGATGACGAAGGATGATCAAGGTAATCTTTCCTGACATATTATTGGTGGAATGGCTTACTAAATCGCTTTTACCCACGATTGCTCATGATGTCTCTATGGGTGGCATGGTCACCGAGGAAGAAGTCATTTCTCTGAATCGGTAATTAGATTTGGTTTATTCACAATCTAGCACTTTGTATGATTTTCTTTCGAATACTTCTCGAGCTAATACCGATCCATCTAAGTCTTCATCCTCATGTCATGCAGATGGTGTTATCAGTTCCATCAAAACTCAATCTAATTCCCAATCGACCACACTCTCCTCTACCTCCCCCCAAACTCAGATCTCTGAGGTGAATGCAGTTCAATTTTCCCCTTCACAACAATCTGGAGGTAAGAAGAAGACAAAGAATAAATCAAAAAATACCAATAACAATGAACAACCAAAAAATCAAGCTCAAACACCTGCTACCGAAAAGCAACCACAACGGAAACTAAAATTCCCATGTATCATTTGTGGTGACGATCACTACACTCGAGACTTTCCATAGCGCAATGAAGTGGCCAAAATTTTCCAAGTAAATTCACAACTCGCTGTGCTCACTCATCCTTTTCCATAGCAACAATCCATGGTTTCTCAAACCCCCTCTCCTGGGGGTAGTTCTAGCCATCCTCATGATGAGGCATCGACGAGTGCACATATTTATATGTTTAATGGGATTAATTTGAACACTCGCTCTAAGACATACGACACACCAGGTAATCCTGACAAAGGAAAAGACACTAACGGTACCGGTACTTTACCGGATCCATCACCGTCCTTCGTTAGTATTCCATCGATTACTCTTCCATCTTGATCGCTTCAGATTGAGAAACCTGTGTTAGACTCTATCTTACGCCCTCCTAAGAGCACTATCCACAAAGCTACCTTTAATCCTAGTTCACATACCACCCAGAACTACAACATTGTTGAAGATTTGGGTCAAGCACTGTGTGCTATGTCTGCATTAGAAGTTCTACACCACTACTCCAGTCAATGTAGAACACTCTTGGATGATATTGGCACTGTTTTTCCTAAGTCGTCCAACCATATCATGTTTAACCTGAAAAATTATGCATCTCAACTCTCCCACCAACTTGCTTTCCAAGTTGATGTTGTTGTTAACAATCAACAAATCCACCGAACTATCTTGGATGAGGGAGCCTCTACTTGTGTCATGTCTTTGGTATGTTGGAAAGGTTTAAAATCACCTGCACTTAACAAATCACCAACGATGTTACGCACCTTTGATGGGTGATATTTTCATCCCCATGGGCTTTTACTGTCCCTGCCCATCCAATTAGGTGGAAAAATTGTTAATGTTGATGTCGAGGTGGTCGATGCTCCCCTTGATTACAACTTGTTACTTGGAAGAAGTTGGTTTTATGCTATGACTGTTGTTGCCTCGTCAGTCTTTCGATATGTACAATTTCTTCATCTGGGAAAAATTGTCACTGTTGATTAATTGGATTTTTGCACGACCGATGCTCGTGCTCCCACTACCAACAATATTCCTTTCTTGGGAGACCACAAGATCACATATGAAAGCGTTGGTGTTGGCTTACTGAAATATTCTAGCCTCATGGGTACCTTCCCTACACCACTTCCACCGACTACACATCATATTTCCACTGTCGATGTGATTTGACCGCAGCTTATCAATATTTGGAATCATCTAACCCTTGGATTGTACCTAGTGTGTTGGAATTCGATGCACTAGGTGACACCGTACCACTTAGTTTAGTCAAAACATCATACGTTTCTATCCAATCTGCTTCTCCCTCTTCGGAAGACCAACATCTATTGGCACTCGACAATCACTCGATGCCACCACAATTAAGTTCCTTGTCGTCTGCGATCAACTACATTTCCCCAATTTTTCTTTCTGATGAATCTATTCTGGAAATGCTTCACATTGACAAGTTACCTCAGGATAATAACCATCATCGATCCTCTTTTCTTTCCCCTCGTGAAGAAATTTGGGAAGATATACACTCTATCTCCCCTCCTGATGTTGATTTTCCATCATCTACCATGATTTTAACTTCTGATGATTTGGATCCGGTAGTGGACATGGTGATCTCTTCAGTAGGGTTGTTGGAGCCTGATCTACTTACCCCTGTCATGACCCTCGACATGTCTTCCTTCTAGAGTAATTTTCTTCCATCCAGTGAAGATCTCTTGGAAGCCATGACTGAGTTTTGTCCCTTGACATGGTGTCCTTCCAGAGCATTATTCTCTTGGAAGCCATGATCAAAGAGAAGCTACAAGCATCGTTTCTCTTCTCTGTAGCAAGCTCGCTAAAAAATGAAACAGAGGCTTTGAGCATAGTTTTCCTCTCTGTAGCAAGCTCATTAAAAAATGAAACAATAATCTGGGGATCAAACCCAGAACCCTGATCATAGTTATTTTCTTGTGTCAAGCTCATTAAAAATGAAATAGTCACCTCTCTTGAACCTTCTTTTCATCCACCCTTCTCCTTTTTTCGGTGAATGAATTGAAGATTGGAGGGCATGTCTCTAGCCTTTGATGATCATTCTAGAGTTAATCCACTAGATTTCAATCTAGGGGCATATCGAGCTTAGTCTTTGTTCTTTCTCGTGCTCGTAAATACATGAGAATGCATCTGGGTAAACTTTTATCTCTTTTTCAGACCTGTATGGATACACGAAAAAGGATCCCCCTGGAGTCATCTTTGTTGATACTGAGAGGGGGGTGAATCAGTATCAAGTACAATTTAAAAACTTTTTCAACTTATACTTAAACCATTCAACTATATCCAATGAGAAATGAACAATAGTACAAGAGTTACACCAATACACCACAATACACCATACACAATATATGAGAAATAATCAATAGTTATTGTTCAAGGGAAGTAATGACTTCCAAAGGTAGATACAGCTTACAAATGTAAAGGGAGGGATAAACCTCCAAGAGGAAGATACAATCCTCCAATATCAAGAGAGATTTGAACTCTCCATCCTTTCCCCTTCCTTCCACCCAAGAATATATGAGAGATAATAAAACTTTACATTAAATCAT
>SNQJ01S0023605.1:33705-46376 GCA_010110895.2 Picea sitchensis
GGTTGCGTTATTTTGCAGGTTCATCATTGTATGAGCGTTGGAACGAAGCTAGGATGGTGATGGCGAGAGGAAGCGACATTTAAACGGTATGTCACTCATCCCTCTTTAGTTAGTAAATTCAATATCTAAAACTTAAGTAAAGTGTCATGTTCTGGTGTGTTTTGTTCTATATCTAGGTGGATCTAGGGAGATCAGTTAGTGTCCGCACCTACCAATTTGTCCGATAACACTATTCCAACTGGATCCTTTTGTCCGTTTTTAGTTCATCGTGTTCTTCTGTAATTCTTTGTAATTGTGGGTTCTACACTTATGGGGTTGTCTAAATCCCTACACATCTTCTAGGTGGATACAGGTGGCCTCTCACCTAATCCAACTGTCTTATTTTGTATGTTTTCATGTCAACACATCTTGTTGTACTTCCAGGGTTGTTATTGGATCCCTAAACAGTGTTTTTTTGGCTTTCCACAGTGAAACTGTAGACGGATCCAGATTTAGATGACATAATGTGTAGCTCTCTAAAATACCTTTCCAACATGCTATCACGCACCTAAAACGAAGTTCGTATGCAAAAGTTACGACCCCGAGAAGTTGAGGTACCAACTTACCGATAGGGGCCTATTGACGGGCGTAAGTGACACACCGTCAACTGGAAGAATATATCCGTATTGGTTTGTCTAAATAACCTTATTTTCTTGGTGTAATCTATTCTGACGGGTTTAATGTCTCTGTTAGGCAACTAGGATCCTAAAACAAAGAAAAGAAATAAACTACTTAATGCTAAAAACTATAATAATACATATACTTTGATCTAATTATTTACAAATGTTTTAAACAGAGGGATAAATATGAACATGTCAATATGAACAGAGTAATTACAAGTTGCATGTTTTAGTGAATGCCTTGCAAAATCAATGTTTGGTAATTGTTTTCGAAAGTAGATAAAGAAAGCACATGTTTTTATATTTTCTATTTTATAATCACATATCTAGGAACCATAAATAAAACGTGATTTGAAACAAGGATAGAGTGATGGTCAAAGCCAATCTAAAACTATCATGTTTCGCTAATAAATAAAATAACAGAAATTAAACGGAAATAAAACTAACCTGAGATTCATACTATGTCTATGTCTTTATGTGATCCAAAACTCCAGCTGTCTCGCCTGTGAGAGAAATATTTGATACGTTTGTACTAATACCTCCCGAATAAACTCCAGGTATTTATTGACAACTAGGATATAAAAACATAATAGTAGACATGTATGTCCAACAGTATTATAATTATGAATGATTACAGTAACACAAATCTTAATGTAAAGCATTCATTTTATCAATCAACTAAACATCACACGTAAACTATGATATTAAAATTGATATAATGATCACAATGATAATATATGAAATAACAAGTTATAGACAAAATTTAAAAGCATTCAATAATATGAAATGTCATATGCTAAAGAAGCTAAAGCTGTGTAACATATCAATATCTCATAATATAAAAGTCAAAACATAGATGGGACAATGTCACAGTGCTCTAAAGCCAAAATGCGAAACACTTGTCCATATAGTTATGAGAATTACATGCCTATAACCTGTTCCAGCAAAGGATCCCCTTTTACTTACAAAATGAACAGTATTTAAAGTGACCTGAGATCACATTCTCCTATCTCACATGATAGAGTAGGATCTCATAAAATAAAAAATATTACAAAAATAATGGGCTGGGAGCCATTTATAACAGAGTTGGTTTTAATCAAAGACAGATCAAAGATTTTACAAAAAAAATAGAAAAAGAAACTACTTATCATTCAGATGCATAATCGAATATGTTGCCTCCAGATGACCAGTAACATAATCTACTATTTCCTGAAAAAAAAACAAATTTAATAAGTTAGAAAATTACTCATAACTAATTTCTAATTTTTATTTTAAAAGAGACTTGGCTATAGAATTGAAGCTTCTAAAGCCAGTCTTAGTTTAGAAAACAAAATCAAATTCCAAATCGACTTATTTTGAATTAGACAACAGAAATGGAATAAAATTGTTTTACCATTAAATGTTAACTAAAGAGGGGTCAGGTAGTTCAGAATTTATTATCACCTTGATGTTGGTCGCATTCTTAATTACTATGTTTCTTGATCTCTTGATATGTTTAGCTTTCCTCTCTGAGTGCACCTTGAGGTCACGATTTTCTTGCCTCAACAAATCATTCTGAGTAGTAAGTGATTTAATTCGGGCCTGAAGGACATGGATTTCAGTGTAATACCGCTCGATCCAATGGAAACAGACATAAAAATGTATAGGCGAGATGGCAGGTCGATGAAGTGAATAGTCAAACAGGGGTGTATCAATCTTACCTGCTATTTTCTTCTGATCAGGCCTAATACTGGAGAACCCCTCTTTACATTTGAGGTACAATGGAAAATTTGTCACAAAATCATAAGGTTTAGTAGGAACGATAACTTTCTTCCTGTAAGCATGAAATTTTGGGTCTTATAAAACTAGAAAATATTCGATCTCAGGATCTGAACACTCATCGATCTTGATCAGACTGATCGAGCTCAGATGAGTGTCAGATCGGTTCCTTAGCTTCATTGAAATTTGGTGAACTACCCTTTTGTTGTTGAACCCTAAGTCTATGCATTTCTTTTTTGTTCCTTTGCGAGGTTTCTCAACATCTGGATTAATAATAATGTTCAGGCTAGCATCAATTTCAGGTACAAGAGGGTCAATTACCTTCAATTCAATAGTCTCTTGCTCAAAAAATCCTATAGGTGAAGACTTACTCAACATCCTTGTGTCTAGAGGGTTTCTGTCGGTAAAGTCTGGTCTATCGATTGAAATACCAAACTAGTCTTTAATCAGTGGGTCGTCTAAGTTAGGTTTTACTGTAGGAACAGTCTAGGAAAAACCATTCCTTATCAAAAAATTCTCCCAATAGTCACCTACGGTTGACAAGTGATGCATCAACAAAATACTAACCAATCTATGATGGAACATGCTTGAATCAACACTTTGTATTTTATATCTTTTGGACATTTTATAGAAACTTCTCAGCAAGTAAAATGACATATTTAATTCGAAACAAATGAAATGCATGAGTAAACGAATATGGTAGAAGAAGACCAATCCATATTGACCCTTGCATGTCATGAATTTATTGAGAATCAACAACAAGCTATGCCACTTAGGTTTAACCAGGGACATAGAAATACCTTTTTCACAACACTTGATCTTTCGGGATGTCATAAAGAGGCTCCATGGGACTCCTTCAATTTGGTCATTTTTGAACCATTTTTCACCCTTCGATGGAAGCCCTATTTCTTCGCTCACAATCCCCTCGGTCAACTCTAACTGTGTGTCCCCAATTTTTTCTTTGCAACCCTTGAAGGTCTGCGTGAAAGCCTTTGCCACTTGAAGGTTATAGCCTTCAAATATTTTAAGGAAAACATCCTAGCCATGGCTTTTGAGATCCTCAATTGCATCGTCATGAGAAAGTAAAGCCTGACATCCATTTGGCTCTAGGTGAACGACAAGCACCATGACAAATATAACCATAAGGCAACATGGATGACTCTGGATAGTCTTAGGTTTGAGTCGTGGGAGAAACAGGAAGAATTATGAATGGAGAGTGGAGTCATAAAATTAACATAGCCTGTGTGTTATCATAACTCGAATAGTGGGAGTAAAAATAGGGGTTTGATTGTAATCTTTACCATCCCTTGTGATGAGAGCCAAATACACAGAGTATCAAAACCCTATGCATGTAATGAAAGGCTCATTAATATGTTAAGAAAACAAGGTGAGGTAAGGATGCGAGTACAATAGGTGGGTATTCATTTGAATGACTGTTGGTATGACCATTGAATTCGTGACAGGACTATTAAAAATATCAAAGGCTCTTCACAAATCGAAAAATATCAAACCATTGAAACAATAATCGTATTAGCATAAGAAAATGGGTCTAAAAACCATTTTACAATATATGTACTTCTATTTCATATGAATGGTTTGTTGAACGATATACCTAAGGCATAATTGTTTTAAAAATACAAGCCAATTTTTATCTTTAATTCATGCTTGCAGTCGTGAATTAAAGATAAAACAATCGAAAATCGAAATAGTAAAAATTAATGAATTAGGCTTTAACCCAATCAATCATAATAAACTCAGAAAAGTGTTTATAGATGGGTTGATGGAAGCTACAAAAAAATGCAATTTCTTTCAATCGTGTACAAAATAAAAAACAATGTACTACTGCCAACAATGGCAACGTACTGGGCGAAGAAGTTATCTCTGCATCATTGAAATTTCATGTTAGGATGAATCAGAAAAATGAATATTTGAGAAACAATTGACAACAAATCAAGCATTCAGATCAAAACTCGGGAAATAACATAGTCCAACACTAGATGTGTTTCTGTCAAAATTGTAATCTGGTATCAAATCTAGATTACGAGCGAAATGATGTTTTAGGCAATCACCTCCGATACTGTTGACAGGGCCACTGCTTCCAGCAGGCATCCATAGCCTCGGTAGGGATGTCATTTAACCCACTCTAACACCTCTATTTGTCCAATAGTCGTACATCCATTATAAATAACATCTTTACTTTTGATCAATTCCAAAAGGACATACCTGATAATTTTCTTAAACCCGACATTGCTTCGCTACCACCAGGCCTGTTTGGTACCCCGACGAAGTTTCCTTGGTATTATGCATGTATTTACTCGCTACCAATAGACCTATTCAGTGTCTCCGCATATTTGCAAACACTTCCCACACCTAGCGGTGCTTTCAACTCTCTAGAATTAATTTACAAATTTGCAGAAACTTTATGATATTCAAGAGAGCGGGGTGATACTGAAAATTTCAGATTTTGAAAACAAAATTGGATCTTATATAATTCATCTTCTCATTTAATGTTCTTTACCATGATCTAAACACTTAGATTTCTGTTAAGAAACCATCTCAAGGACATGAAGGTATAAATGAGTTGTTTTCTCAAAAAATAGGGACAACGTTAAGAGTTTTATTAATGATAATTGTATCCTCTCGAGATTTTGAAAAGAAACCAACAACATTGTTTTGAGCAGGAATTTTCTTCTGTTGATTTGAGTTTTATCGTTTACAACACCGGTGCTTTGAAAAGTCATCAGTTGTTTCTCTTGGATAAAAAATATGATTTTCCTTCCATAAATGAAATGGTGACACAAATATAATTATTCAGAAACAAATCAAAAACAAGAAAAATGAAAAGAACCAAAATATAAAACAGAAAATAAAATTAAAACAAAAACAAAATATGTAGAAAGAGGTGGATCTGGAATCATCAGGTGAAATATCTTTTGAGAGCCTGGCCATTCACCGAGAAAGTGTCTGGTTGTCCCTCCAAATTGTGCAGACGGAAAGCGCTGGGACCTAATTTTTCAAAAATTACAAATGGTCTCAACCACAGATTCTGGAACTTGGTGTGTTCCCCTTTTCCCTCGTGAGATTTGTCCCACTTGAGAACCAAATATCTGACATCAAAACTCCTATATAAAGAATAATTTGAATCAAACCAGCTTGTTACAATTTGCTGGTGCTAATCCAATTTGTACTTTGCTTGTGCCCTTACTTCCTCCAATTTCAACAAGACATTTCTTCGGTTTTCTAGAGGAGGTAACTCTTCTTCTTGAACTTTTTGCGACAATTGCAGAGAGCGAAGTAAAACACATGGAGGAAGAATTTCTTCTCTCCCATAGACAAGAAAGAAAGGGAAATTACCAACAAAGGCTTTTGGTGTCACCCTATTAGCCGAAAGGGCATTATACAGTGCATTGTGCCATTTCTTATGATTTTCTGAAATTGTCCTCTTAATGATCTCGATTAAATTTTTGTTTGTTGATTCTGCCAAACCATNGAAATTACCAACAAAGGCTTTTGGTGTCACCCTATTAGCCGAAAGGGCATTATACAGTGCATTGTGCCATTTCTTATGATTTTCTGAAATTGTCCTCTTAATGATCTCGATTAAATTTTTGTTTGTTGATTCTGCCAAACCATTTCCTTGAGGGTAGTAGATGGCAGAATAATTCAGTTTAATCCCTTTTTCCAAGGCAAATACATTCATATCGAGGGATGAAAAGTAAGAGGTGTTATCAAATACCAAACATTCGGGAATGCCGAATTGGGTGATGATATGAGAGTTGAGAAAAGATACTACCTGATCTGTATTCACCACTTTCAAAGGTACAAGTTCAGACCATCTGGTAAAATAATTCGTTTCTGTAATAATATACTTGTGTTGCTGTGAAGAAGAAGGATTAATCGGTCCCATGATGTCAATACCCCATTGCTGAAAAGGGGAATCTACAGTGACATGCTGCAAAGGGAATGCTACCTTTTTCACCCGTCCTGCAACCTTCTGGAAGATTATGCATTTATGATACAATGCATGGGCATATTTAAACAAAGTGGGCCAATAGTACCCAGCTCTTAACACTTTTTGAGTAGTGGTGTCTCCACCAAAGTGGCCACCGACTTCACCTGCATGAAGTTCAGATAATACTTTCTTCGCTTCTTCCTTTTCTAAACAACGCATAAGAACACCATCAAATTTCTTTCGAAATAATACATCATTAATTAATTGGAAAGATGCAGATTTTAACCTGAGTGCTCTTCTATTTTTAGGATCAAGATAACGAGGAGAAGATCCATGTGTCAAATAAAATTTAATGTTCTCATACCAAGAATTGGCAGCAACTTGTGCATAGTTGATCTGCTTTTCGTTATGCTGATTTATAGTTAAGGTGTTGATTTGACCTTCCTGTTCTTTAACTGAATCGGCCACTAGTTTACATAGGCCCTGACCTCTAACAATTTGTGCAGGGGTTATTTCGAGGTCATATTATTGTAACGACATCATCCAATTTTCCCTTTTCTCACCTAGTTCTTTTTGTACTAACAGGTTTCTCACTCTTGGGTAAGGAACAATGACCTTGGTTCTGGATTTCAACAGGTATGACCGGAAGTGTTTCACTGCTTTAAAAACAACATATGCATGTTGATCCATTGTTGGGTAGTTAAGCTCTGCTCCTTTGAAAGATGATCTCATGAAGGCAATGGGTATCTCATTAATTTCAGTGTTTTTTTGTGTTAACACAGCAACATAAGATTGGTGAGAGGAAAAGGTGTAAAACATGAAATCTTGAGAAAAATCGAGGCTCATCAAGGAAGGAGCTTCTACTATTGATTTTCTAATGGAATCAAAATATTGAATTTCTTGTGGTCCCCAATGGTACAAAACATCCTTTTTAATTAAATTATGCAATGGTCTTACCATTTCTGAGAAACTTGGGACAAATCTTCTGACGAAATTAATCTTTCCCAAAAAGTATTGCATGGTTTTTTTGGAAGAGGGTGGGGAGAGTTTAGCAATAGATTGGGTTCTTTCAGGGTCAATAATCATTCTGTATTTAGACACTATAAATCCAACTATTTTTCCTTGTTCTACTGCAAAGACTGATTTCTTAGGGTTGAGAGATATGCCATACTTGCAGCATCATTCTAGGATGGCCCTGAGGTGAGACAAGTGATTTTTCTTGTTTTTAGAGAAGATGATGACATCATCAAGATAGACCACGACTGATTGGTTTATGAGGCCATGGAAAGAAATGTCCATTTCTCTATGAAAAGTGGCATCGATGTTAATTAGTCCAAAAGGCATCTTCCTGTAGGCATAAGTTCCCCATGCGGTACGAAAAGTGGTTTTAAGTTGATCTAAGGGAGACACGAGGACCTGGTTGTTTCCCAAAAAGCCATCTAACAAAGATAGTCTCTCGGAACCAGACACTTGTTGTAAAATTTGTTCCATTAGAGGAACATGGTAATTATCTTTATCAAATGCTCAGTTTAGGTTTCAAAAATAGACACAGAGTCGAATTTTGTCACATTTGTTCCTTACAAGAACTAGATTAGACACCCACTGTGTGTGCCTTACCGGGAAAATTATCTTTGCAATTAGTAATTTATTCAGTTCTTTTTTAAGGGTGGGTTATAATTTAGGGTGCATATTCCTCAATTTCTGTTGAAAAGGCTGAGTCTGGGGTTTCATGGGGATGATATGTTGTATGATGTTAGGGTCGAATGTTTTCAAGTCATCATAGGTCCAAGCAAAAAAGTCTTTAAATTATTTAAACAATTTTATGAAAGTAGATCGTTCTTGTTCGGAGCATCCCATTCCAAGATTAATATTTTGAGGATTGTCCTTTGTTCCTAAATTAACCGACTCATAAATCAAAGAATAACTGTTCATTTTACAATTAACTATCCCTCTAAATTTATCATGAAAGTCATAAAACTTCTCTAGTCTTACAACAAATATGGGGATAGAGTTTACTAGATCAGATGTCGATTCACGAGACCTAGGATCTGATATTACTGTGAAGTTTCAGAGGTTCTCATCGTGAGTGCCTTCATCAATGACTACACCTTGGAAGGTGTCTTCCATATGCAAAACATTGATGATTTGTTGGTCATCGTCGAACACTCTCCAATTGGTGATGTTATCCGGGATCGACGACCTGAACAAAAATTCAATCGAAAACGCATTAGGAGAAATACCTTATGCAAGCAATAGTTTAGAAGCGACATTAGCCAATAAATCAACCTCCAAATTACTTAGTCTAGGAATGGAATTTATGTTAAACGCTGAAATTTTTTGCATTAAACTCCATAGCTCAATTTGGTAGCTTTTCAGATGTGGTGATAAGAAACGTATGGAGTTTCTTACCTCCCTAACCACGATTTATGAATCACCAAATACCATCAACTTCTGCACGTCCATATCCAAAGCTTTCATGAGCCCTTGTAGAAGTGCTTCGTATTCAACAGTGTTATTAGTGCACTCGAACTCTAGCTGACATGCAATAAAAGTTTTATTACCTGCAGGATCGATGAGTACACTTCCTGCACCGGCTCCTTCTTTGGATTTGGATCCGTCAAAGTAAAATGACCAAATTTGAGCTTCGTCAGCAGTGTTTGGCACACTTGGAAAAGCTGATGTCTGAATATAGGTCATAACTTCTGATTGCTGCCTAGGATCAATGATAGGAGAAATTTCTGTCATGAAATTACCAAAGAAGGAATGCATTCCCTGCATTTCAAATGAATTAGCATATGTAGTGAAAGGTTCGTTTACATCATTTAGATCCGTCACGGTGTGCTTAAGATCGCATTCTCTGTTTATCCTAATTTTATTGGGTTGTCCATTTTATGGAAGCCACAAATGAGACCAATCTATAGCAAAATAACCATGTAGCTGCTCAGACCAGTCCCTTCTTAAAAACAAACCATAAACTTCAGGGTTATCCACAACGATAATGTCAATTATTTGGTGAACCTTAGAATTGGAAGATAATCTAACCATGACATTCTTAAGTTCACCAATTACTTTAACGTTTGTTCAATCAAGCTGAATAATTTTGAGATCAAAAGGTTTAACTTCTGCATTAATTTTTTGACAAACAGATAGAGGCATCACATTTGATGATGCACCATAATCGACCATACAATTATGTACATTCCTATTAAAAATTTCAAAGGTTAACAAAAAGGGCAGGACATTTTTCCGGGTGTTTACAGCAGGATTCTGTTGATTTTTGGTTGCTATCCCTAAAACAGTTTTATCTACATTTTCTATAGTTTTTTCAGCTAAATCCCTTTTATCTGGAAATTCGTATGTTGTTTTAGTTGGGATCTTTTGGGTTGTTTTTGAACCAATTTATGAATTTTTCTTGCTGCTAGAATCGTTGTTTTCAGTGATACTTTGAAGCATTTTCTGTAAAATAAGGGGAAATTTCAGCGGCTCAAAAACATAAATATTAGCCCTCAGGTTTTTTAGATCTTTAATTAAATTGTATTCTAAAACAGGGGATTTTAAAATTTGTTTAATTTCATCTTGCTTTGTCTGTTTTGGAAACACATTATTACTCACTTCAGAAGAAGGTTTGTTTTGTGTTTTGTTTCTTGTGTTGTAAGGGTGAACAATTTTAAAATTTGCTTGGAAGATATTGTTCGAGAAGTGACCGAAAATGTTGGGAGATGATTCCTCCTATTCTGGTACTTCTTCCTCAACTACGTCTTTAGAACTTTCAGGAGGGACATAAGAATAATTTTCATGTGATTCTAAGATGGTTTGCAAAGCGTACTGTAAAATCTCAAAATTTAGACCTTCAGTGGTCGGTTGGGATGGAAAGGTTTTCTGAAAGGAGGTATAAAAATTCATTTGCTTGTGGATGCCTCCTCGACTAATCTCTTCAAGTCCATGACCTTATTGGACAGTTTTTGGAAATTTTTCTGTAGGATTTCTAACTCTAAGGTTTCTGATTGATTTAGAGGAAGAAATTGTTTCAGCTTCACTATTGAGATTGTCTTTTAAGCTTAATATATCCTTTTCAATTTAGCTTGCCTCCTCAAAGGCTTCTAACAATGCGTTCTTTTTATACCTTTTGACCCAAATTGTTATATTATTATGTAGAGCCTTAGTGTAATATGTGACAATTAGGCTTCGAGCACGCATTGAATCTGCAGGGATTTTATTATTTAAAGTAAGAAATATTTGGTTGGAGTCTTTCAATTTTTCCTTGGGATTCATTTTCGGGCTGGATAATTCCATAACCAAGACTTCCAAAGATTTATCATCCTCAAATTTCTCCAAGAAACAAGTTTCAAACTTGTTCCAAGAAACAATGGTTTAGGGTTGTTGAGAGAAATACCATGTGGAGGCATTTCCCTCAAAAGTATAAGGGAATAATCGACATACTACATCCTCGTGTTCCACACTCCGGAGTCTAATGGCCAACATAAATTTTCTGATGTGATCTTCAACAGATTGTTTTGAATCCAGATCAAATTTGGGTAACCATTTCTCCGGATGTTTTGGTAATGGGTGTTGACGTCGAGGTATATCCACGACATCTTGATCGAGCCAAGGTTTGGTAGGATTATTTTGGTTTTCCATTGGGATTTGGTAGTGTCGAAGGCTATGATGGTCTTGATGAGGAACTGCCTTCATTTGAATATTCTCCTCCCAAAGAGGATGGATATGAATCAGGTGGGGAAGGTGGAATACCAGATCCTCCAGCTCCAAGGGTAGGTGTTTCAATAGGATTGGTAGTATTTTCACCTAACGGGTTTGGGAGCAGACCAATGCCTTGCAGTTGTTCTCGTATTTATGATAAATCAAGGGGTTGATTAACTGGCCTACCTGGTTGTATAATACGGGCTAAGGCACTATGCGTTCTTATAAGTGACTAACGAACAATTTCTTGGACATCGGCCCCTTGAGGAACTGGTGTCACTGGTTCCACGAGAATCTTAGGGTTATCGTTTGAGGTAGTTGTTGTTTCAGATGTAACATTGTTGTATGAGCGACTATGCATTACAATAGGGGAGAGAGTGTGTGGGAGAGGAGTCTTGCGACCTTCACGTGCCATCAATTGAATTTAGGCCCTCCTTCTAGCACCATTTGTTGACGAGCGTAAGTAACACACCATCTACTGGAAGAATAGATCCAGACTAGGGTTGTCTAAATAACCCAAGTCGTTTGGTGTAATCTATTCTGACAGGTTTAATGGCTCTGCTAGCCAACTAGGGTCCTAAAACAAATAAAATAAATAAACTACTTAATGCTAAAAACTATAATAATACATATACTTTAATCTAATTATTTACAAATGTTTTAAACATAGGGATAAATATGAACATGTCATTATGAACAAAGTAATTACAAGTTGCAAGTGTTAGTGAATGCCTTGCAAAATCAATGTCTGGTAATTGTTTTCAAAAGTAGATAAATAAAGAACATGTTTTTATATTTTCTGTTTTATAATCACGTATCTAAGAACCATAAATAAAACGTGATTTGAAACAAGGATAGAGTGATGGTCAAAGCCAATCTAAAACTGTCATGTTTCACTAATAAATAAAATAACATAAATTAAACAGAAATAAAACTAACCAGAGATTCATACTGTGTCTATTTCTCCGTGCGATCCAAAACTCCAGTTATCTCGCCTGTGAGAGAAATATTTGACATGCTTGTACTAATACCTCCTGAATAAACTCCAGGTGTTTATTGACAGCTAGGATATAAGAACATAATAGTATACATGTATGTCTAATGATATCATAATTATGAATGATTATAGTAACATAAATCTTAATGTAAAGCATTCATTTTATCAATCAACTAAACATCACACGTAAATTATGATATTAAAATTGATATAATGATCACAATGATAATACATGAAACAACAAGTTATAGAAAAAATTTAGAAGAATTCTATAATATGAAATGTCATATGCTAAAGAAGCTAAAGTTGTGTAACATATTAATATCTCATAATATAAAAGTCAAAACATAGATGAGACAATGTCATAGTGCTCTAAAGACAAAATGTGAAACACTTGTCCATATAGTTATGAGAATTACATGCCTATAACCTGTTCCAACAAAATATCCCCTTTTACTTACAAAATGAATAGTATTTAAAGTGACCTGAGATCACATTCTCCTATCTCACAGGATAGAGTAGGATCCCATAAAATCAAAAATATTACAAAAATAGTGGGCTGGGAGCCATTTATAACATAGTTGGTTTTAATCAAAGACAGATCAAA
>SNQJ01S0023605.1:46426-99530 GCA_010110895.2 Picea sitchensis
AGGATGAATGAGAATGTCCTTTACAAAAGAAAAAGGAACATATTCAATGGTTTTTGAATGTAAAACATAGACTCTGGAATATTTGGGAGATTTTACCAAGGCATAGGCTTGCTTCTCCATGATGTCATATCTGACCTCTGCATCCCTCAATGCCTTTCTAAAAAATGAAATAGGTTTCTCCAGCCCTTCAACATTCTTCTCCAGTAGAACATCTGTCACTATATCAAATGAAGAAAAAGAGAAAATCAGAAAATATTTGGAATAATCAGGACTGATAAGCACAGGTGCTTCAGTCAGTGCCTTCTTGATTTGGTTGAAAGATTCTCTGGACTCAGTAGTACACTTTAGTTCATTCTCCTTTCTAAGCATAACTTTGATACGCTTCACCAATTTAGAAAAATTGGAAACAAGCCTCCTCAAAAAATTAATTTTTCCGAGGAAGAACTAAAATTCTTTTTTGGATCTGGGAAGTGATAAGGTTTGGAATTATTCCACCCAGATGGGATCAATCCTGACACCTTGAGCTGATACTATATGTCCCATCAATTTTCCCTCCTTCATGGAAAATAAATATTTCTTAGGATTTAGGGAAAGACCATAACTTCTGCACTTCAAGAAGACTTTCCTCAGATGACAACAATCCTCTTTATCATATATGGAAAAGACTGTTATGTCATCCATGTCTCTCTGAATGGTTTCTCTTGCATTCATTAATCCAAATGGAATTTTTGCATACATGAATGTGCCCCAAGGAGTAGTGAAGGTTGTCTTTTCTCTGTCTTCAGGCAGGACATAGATTTGATTGTATCCAGAAAATCCATCAATCATGGAAATCCTAGATGCACCAGTTACCCTCTGCAATATGTGTTCCATCTTTGGCAACAGGTAATTGTCCTTCTTCGAGCTCCTGTTTAGATTTCTGAAATCGACACAGAGTCGGATTTCTCCAATTTTTTTTCTTACTAGGACCAGGTTGGCTACCCACTTGGAATATCTCAAAGGCAAAATAATCCGAGCATCCAAAAACTTCTTCACCTCCCTTTCTATAATAGGAAGCAACATATGATTTATCTATCTTAATTTTTTCCTAAATGGTTTGGCTTCCTCTTTCAATGGAATATTATGCTCAATGACACTAGTGTCATATGTTCTGAGGTAGTCATAGGTCCAGGCGAATACATTAGGAAATTCCTTTAATAGCTCAGTATACTCGACCCTCTGCTCCTTTGACAGACTTGTAGACAACTTAACAAACTTTGGATCCCCCTCTGTACCAATGTTGCACTCAGCTACGTCAGCATCCTCAGTCAAGCCTTTAAGATTTACTACCACATCGTTCCCATCAAACAATCTTTATAGGGGAATGAATCCCTTTGGAATGTGGTTGCTAGGAAGTTGAACAATATGGTGATTATACATTTTATTCAAATATACTTCAGGGGGAAGTTCACCCTCAGAATCATAATCCCGATCAATGTGTAATGCAGATAACTCATCAACCGACTCGAGAAATATTATGATTTCGAGATCATCCTAGAACACCTTCCAATGCTTGATATTATCAGGTATAGAGGGCCTATATTTTATATCAACATCATACCTGAGCTTAGATGGCAATGGGATCCTGAACTGGCTTGCTGAGAAAGCCAGAGAATCAACCATGAAATTTTCTTGTCTGGGAACAAATGAAATGTTGAAGGCCAAGAAAACGCTGTCAATTAGGTCCCACACTTCATTTCTGTAACTTCCAAGTCGAGGTTGCTTGACGTGATAAGTTTTTCTGATCTGCTGGAAAATTAACTCGGCATCCCCGAACACTGCTATCTCTTCGATTCCCATGTCCTTTGCAACCCTCAAACATAAAACATGAGCTTCATATTGTGCCACATTATTGGTAGTTTCAAACTCTAATTTGTATGACAGGGATATGGTTTCATGACAAGGTGACACAAAAACCACTCCAACACTAGCACCTTCCCTAGAAGAGGTTCCATTGAAAAACACATTCCACATAGAGGTAATTGGAGGAGAATATTCACCAAAAGTAATGGACTTTCTAATCTCAAGAGGAGGTTCAGGGACATTGGTGAGCTGCAATAAGCTGGATCCCAAATCAGTATCAAGGGAAAATATAGGATTGTTGGTGGGGTCTGCTTCATCATTGATAATGTAGGCCAACTGAGCTTCTCTATACAGTCTCCTATGCTCCCCTCCGAACACTAGAATGGTATCATATGTGAGGTCCATCTACAAGGTTCCCCCAAGTATTCTTATCCAATATCTTGACAACAACATGTTGACCTTGGGAGGAACATCAACCACCACAATATCCATGATCACACTTTTCATGGGCAGCTGGAACAAGGTCACAACTAGGTCTTTGATAACCCCGAGACATTGCACCCTCCTTGAATCAAAAGATTACAAATCATGATAAGATTTTGTGATTTCCAATCCGATATCTTCCATGACATCTTTGGGCATGATATTATGATATGCCCCTGAGTCTAGAAGACAGTTATGCAACACCTTATCATGTATATTTAGGGATGTGTAGAGAGGAGGAGATGAGTCATCTATATCTTCTACCATAGGACCTAAGATGACTACTGTCTTTTCATCTTGGAGATTCACTGAGTCTGTGGAATAGCAGGATGGATTGGACTACAACAGTTTGGAGAGGGACCTCTTGAAGTCTTCGTTCTTGACTAGCTCTGAAATGGGAACAAGGATTCTAATCTTTTGATTTTCAAGATCAAAGTTAAAGGAGGAATGGGGCTTCAGAATTTCTCTCACCTCTGGGACATGGTCTTTGGCTATTGGCGTGAGACTCTAATTTTTCATTTCTTTTTTGTCATTTGTTGCATCTTTAGCAGGGTTCTCTTCTCTGATAGGATAGTCAGGAACATGTTGATGGGCAAATTTAACCTTCCGTCGACTGGAAGAATAGATACGGACTGGGGTTGTCTAAATAAACCAAGTTGTTTGGTGTAATATATTATGATGAGTTTAATGGCTCCGTTAGCCAACTAGGGTCCTAAAACAAAGAAAAGAAATAAACTACTTAATGCTAAAAATTATAATAATACACATACTTTAATCTAAATATTTACAAATGTTTTAAATAAAAAGATAAATATGAGCATGTCATTATGAATAGACTAATTACAAGTTGCAAGTTTTAGTGAATGCCTTGCAAAATCAATCTCTGGTAATTGTTTTCGAAAGTAGATAAAGAAAGAACACGTTTTTTATATATATTTTTTTATAATCACATATCTAAGAAGCATAAATAAAACATGATTTGAAACAAGGATAGAGTGATGGTCGAAGCCAATCTAAAACTGTCATGTTTCACTAATAAATAAAATAACATAAATTAAATGGAAAGAAAGCTAACCTGACATTAGTTTCATAATGTATTTATGTCTCTGTGCGATCCAGACCTCCATCTATCTTGTCTGTGAGAGAAATCTGCAACAGACTTGTACTAACATCTCATGAATAAACTCAAGGTGTTTATTGATAGCTAGGATATAAGAACAAATTACTACACATGTAGATCTAGTGACCATATAATGATGAATGATTACAATAAAATAAATTTTAATGTGAAGCATTCATTTGATACATCAATTGAACATCAAGTGTAAACCATGATATAAAATTGAAATAGCAATCACAGATATAATATATATGAAACAACAAGCTATGGACAAAATTTAAAGCACTGAATAAGATAGAACATTATATGTCATTACGGCTAAAGCTAGATAACATATCAATATTCAAAAATATAAGAGATAAAACATAAATGAAACAACGTTACATTGGTCTAAAGCCGAAATGAAAACAGCTTATCCATTCAGTTATGAAGATTACATGTCCATAAATTACCATAATATGTTCAAAGCAAAGATGTATTTTTCTTACAAAATGAACAGTATTTAAAGTGACCTGAGATCACATTCTCCTATCTCACAGAATAGAGTAGGATCTCATAAAATAAAAAATATTACAAAAATAGTGGGTTGGGAGACACTTATAACAGAGTTGGTTTTAATCAAAGATAGATCACAGTTTTTTTTTGTTTTTTACAAAACAAAAGAAGGAGAAACTACTAATCATTTAGATGCATAATCGAAAATATTTCCTCCAGATATTCAGCAAGAGAATGTCCCATTTCCTGAGAAAAGAAAAACAAATTTGATAAATTAGAACAGACAATCATTAATAACCAATTTTTTTATTGAAAGAGACTTGATTTTAGATAACAATTCAAACTGATTTTTAGAAAAAAGATAAGCTACAGGTTTCTTTAGCTAGCTATAGGTTTCTATAGCCAGTCTAAAATAGTAAAAATCTAAAATAAAAATATGTTTATTTATTTATTTATTTTTAAACAGAATCAAATCCAAAAAATAAACAACTATTAACTATTTCAGCAATTTGACAAATCCAAATTTTTTATGGTGGAATTTGTTTAGTCTTATAATGATCATATTATTAGGTTGCTTAGTTCTATTGTTTATAAATCTTGAATCTGAGTTACCCTGTTTCTCATTTTTTTTTTAATTTCTTGACAATAGGTTTGTTACTATGACCCTGATTATGCTTAGAAGCAAGGGTAGGGGAAGACCTTTCTTTCCGCACATCCATTACTTGTTCCAACATTATTCTGGGTGAAAAAACATGCATCGTGGTTCCTTAACCATGGGGGTTTGCAAAGGAGAAAAGTTTAGTTTAGTGAATAGATAGTAATCATATGGATCATCACACAGGTCTTTGATAGTAGGCTTTAACTTTTGTCTATGATAGAATTCAACTTTTTTCGGCATATCTTCAACCCACAGAGAGGAAAGGAAAAAAAAAAAAAAACCTCGGGCAAAACAAATTTTCTAAGAAAATGCTATCCCGAAAACGAAACATACCTCTGAAATGGATTCATTTCTAAATAATATGCATGTGTGGAAGGTAAATGACCCCATTTACGAAATGTGTTTAAAGGGTTTGTCCTAATTCGTAACCGTTTTCTCAGAAATGCTCTCGCAAAAATGTGTCTCTAGTGTGCAATTACGAGTCCTAAAACAAAACAAAAAAACTTGGTCATTTGGTTCGATTCGCATCACAAGTGCCATAACAAATGTAACCAGAATGCAACTGGGATAACTCTGGATAGTTTTGGGTTTGACTTGTGGGAGTAGCAGGAACAAGTCCAAATGGAGAGTGGGGATACAAAAATAAAATAGCTTGTGTGTTATCATAGCCCAGATAATGGGAGTGAAAACCAAGGGTTTGATTGTAATCTTTACCATTGATTGTGATGAGAGACAAACATACAAAGTACCGAAACCCAGTGTAGGTAATGAATGGCTCATTAATATGTCAAGCTAGTAAGGTGAGGTGAGGACGTGAGTACAGTAGGTGTGTATTCATTTTTATGACTATTAGTATGACCATTAAATCCGTGACAGGACTATCACACAAATATCAAAAGCTCTTCACAAATCGAAAATTATCAAACCATTGAAATGATAATCATATTAACACAAAAAAAATGGGTCTAACAACCATTTTATAAGATTTACATTTCAATTACATATGAATGGTTTGTTTAAAGATGTTCCTAAGGAATAAAATTGTTAAAACAAGCCAAGTTTTATGTTTAATTCATGCTTACAGTCATGAATTAAAATTAAAACAGTCGAAAATCGAAAAAGTAAAAATCAATAAGTTAGGCTTTAACCCAACAGTCATTTTGAAACTCAGAAAAAGTTTACAAATTTGAGGTGATGGCAGATACGATCGAAAGTAATCTCTTTCGATCATGTTAAATATCAAAATCATGTGTGGCTGCCAACAAAACATCAGATGTTTCTGCTTTCTTCTTGGATCTGAGATTATATCTATTTTGGTTGCCACTGGCCTTGTCTACCTTACCCAGGTCATTTATTTTGCTATCTATGAGGGATTCCTTGTATGCAGACTGAGTTAAATGAGGAAATGGGGAGGTGTCTCCCATACAATGAATTTCAGGGTCAAGCACCTCTTCTTCTCTTTCCTCATCAATAAAAAGGTTGTTTTGAAGATGATTCTTTATTTTCTGATCGTTTCTATCTCTGTCCCTTTGCTCCCTTGGTATAATCTGAGGAGCATTGTTATTCGACCTCCTAAAGCTGCCTCTGTTATCAGTATTCAGGACATTCTTATAACCTTGATTCCCTTCGAATTTCATCTTCTCCATTTCTGCAGATAGGGATTTCACCATCTTGGTCAATTCATCTACTTGAGGGTGAGATGCATAAGAACCATAGGTTGAAGCCTCAGATCTTCCTCTTCCTCTATCTCTGTCGGATTTTCTCCTAAGACTATAAACCGCTAACACATTGTATTCTACCTCCAGGGATGCATCTTGCATATGAGCCAGGGAAGTAGCTCTTCTTTCTCTAAGCAAGAGGCAGAAATCAGGTTCAAAATCACTAGCATAAGTGATTTTGGCAGAAGCTTCTGTAGGATTTATCTTAGTAGGGATATTATTGTACATTTTGTTGAATCTTTTGGAGAAATCAGAGACAGATTCTCCCTCCTTTCTCTTCATGGACCCAAACTCTGTGATGTAATACATAAAATCCTTTTTATCCCCCCACTGCCTCAAGAAAACATCATCAAGAGCTTCAATCCCAACAATACATCCAAGGGTGAAACCCCTAAACCATTTCCTAACCTCACCATCAAAACACTGGACAAAGAATCTCATCCAGAAATCATCATTTTCAATATTTAGATTGTCTTCATAACTATAGAAGGGAACAAGGTGCTCTTCAGCAATTATGTCCTCTTCCCCAGTGAACTTAAGCATATATTTTAGGTAATCTCAAGCAAGGAGAGAATTCACGGGCTGAGGTAAGACTAGGGGGGCATATTTAGCGCCTTCTATAGGGATATGAGGTGGAGGAGAAGGATTTAGAATAGGGGATACTAGAACTCATCTTCCGAGAGGAAACGGAAACAACAAAGGATTTAGAGAAAAGGCTACCAGACTTGGGGGCGCAGAGTTTTCTATTTCTATGAAACCAGTAACTCTAACAAGGCGAGGAGTGGTAAAGCCCGAGGTAGGAAAATATTTGGAGGTGCTAGGTTTAAACCATGGTATAATTTCAGGAGAGAGAAGAGTGACAAGGATTTCTCCTTCCAATCCCAGACCAGGAGGAGAAAACTCAACAGGAACACTCCCAAAATTTAAGGTTCGGGGAACTCCAATAGAAGGTATAACCGTAGAATGAGATGCAGAAATTGGAGTTCCTATAGGAAGATATTGAAAATCATCAGAAATACCTGGTTCAATAGTAGAAGTACCTCCATGAAGAGCCTTTCCCTTTCTGATAATTTTCTTTGGGTCAGCTTTAGGTGTTGTTAAAGGAAATTGTGGAGTAGACCTCATGTGTCTACCTCTGGAAGCCACAATTGAAATAGCGGATTCACCTTAATGGAGTCTCCACATTGGAGTCACCAGGTGCATAGTTTCAATCTTTATGTACTGGGTTCTGATGCACCTTCAGAACTAGTAATTTTTGTCATTCAATCCCAGGGAAAATCTTCAATTCATCCCCGGTAATGGTGCCAGAAATATTAGCACCAGAAGTCACCTCTGGATTGTGATAGAGGTAAGCTTGATACCCATCAGAGTTTTATGTCACATATTGGTTATAAAAAAGGGTCAAATGGGCACAATATCGGGAAAATATCATCTTAACTTAGTAAACTAGACTGATATGTATGAGCAGGTGAGGTATTAGTTTAACTTTAGACAATAAGTTGTAGTAAGGGTGAGTAGGAGGAAGACTTCGGCGAGGAAAATGTAGAGGTCTGTTGTGAACATTAGGTTTTCCAGTAGCCTAAAGAAGAAAAATTAAACACAAGGTCCTCTTGGATTCAAATCTCAAGGATACTGAAAGAAACCATAACAACATTACATTCAAACATTCAACATAATAAAGTCACAAAAATCCATGTGAATCATTCATTCATGAACTCTCTCAGTAATAGAGGTCGATAAGATGGAATAAGAAGACTGACTATTATTAAACGAGAAGTCCTAGGATACAACACATAACCAGGAACTAGGAACTTCATTAAAAATTTACAATATGGGAGCTTTGCTCTACCATTAACACTTGACAAAATATGAGAATGACTCCTATATACTCATAGAAAAAACTGTATAAGCGAGTTCGAGTCATCACATTGAAGGTGTTACGTCTGCATGTTGTTGAATAGAAATCCCCCTGAGGGCAAGTGGATTCTCTCGAGGTCCCTAGACTCTTAAGACCAAGACATAAAGTGCTTAACATGAACATTGACTTCCTTTTATATCTAATCAAGCTAATGAATGAAAGAGAAAGAGAAAGATATGTACCTTATGAACGATGTTTGTCCTTGCAAAGTCTAGGCTAAGCTTCGATCTTGAGCTCCTTGATAGGTCCTACAAAACAAACAAAGGTACAAAAGACTTCCTAATCTACTGAGATTATCTCAAACATAGATCCATCTACTGTAGACAAACGTATATGGAACAAGTACAAGTTTGAAAGAAACAAGCCAAGCATTGATTGTATTAATGAGAACAACAATGAATAATACTTACAACCATAGATGTGAGTGCAACACCTTCATCAAGCTCTCCTTGTCCAAACCCTTGCTTAAACAGTCCACACATGGAATGTTGATGTTCCAAATGACATTTTCCTCATGAGATCATAAGTTAGATGCTTCACAATACTTTCCATCCCCTTTCACCATGAGAAGGCTCCCTTATATAGCCTTGGAGAGGCCCAACCACTTGAGATACCTTTGGGGTAAGTTGAGGATTCTCCTTCTTTAGTTATGGATCTTTCCTAAGATCATGGCTTGAACAAGGATTTGAATCCAACTGCCTTCAGAGATTGAAGTTATCTCTTCTTGATTTTCCTCAACAAGTCAAAACTTGCTCAGCAAAGGAAACACTCCCCCAAAAGGGGAACCAGAGTGTTATAACGCTCCCCTAAAGGGATGCACAAAGAGTCAGTGCTCCCTGTTAGTGTATAGGGGAGCGCTCCTCTCCAAAAATGTCCTTTGAGTGGATTTTCCAGTGGAAAAAGATTTATAAACTTTGTTAACCCATTCCTCTTCTTCCAAATCAGTCGTTTGAGGTTCTTCAAGTGTTCCTCTGATGTCATTATAGGCACGACATAGACAGTATGGCAGTATGCTTTTTCTGACACTTGTGACCAAAATGCGACACTTGTAATATTGATAATGACGACACTAGGCCATTGTCGTAATGAGTAATTTTGATGTGTAACAGATTTCCCCCCAAAGTATGAAGTTAGAAGATGGGAACTGATAACCGAAATACTTTGTAGACTTTAAAGCAAGGGTATGGAATCAGAGAACCTGACAGAAGATGAACACAACCATCAAAAAAACGTTAAGACATGCTTCAAACCCAAGGCAGACATACCTATGTTTGAGTGATAGAGACTTTCAAGGTATGGCCTCCATAAATACATTGCGGATCCATAATTATATTGACAAAGAGATATAGCCACTGGAGATGCAATGTGGATCTATATTTTCATGACCTGAATTGATTGTAGCCACGAAGAATACACAATGGATCTATGAGATGACAAGACATAGCCACAACCAATACAAAGTGGATCTATGTAACAATATATGTGTCAATGTTCAAATAAACCTCCATCGCAACCTGGGCAAAGTACATTCAAGAGTGACGAATCAACCTGGGGTCTTCTTACCGATCCCAATGTAGTACAAATCTAACCATGTGAATAGATGTTTTGATGTCGAACATGGCAGAAACCACTTGATTACTGGTCAATGAGGTGAACAGTTAACAAACGCGAGGGAGATCACCATTGATGTCAATGATTCCCAAGGTACTTAGTACATTCCAATGAACGTGAATAGATAAATTGAAGTCGGATATCTGTGGATTCATTCGATCAGAGGTCAATGATGTTAACCCACTATCAGACATGAGGAAACCTGCCATTAAGGCATGCAGGTCCCAAGGTACTAACTGGTTTCTAAGTCTAGCTCTTGGATAATGTGTTGAAGTTGACAGGAATAGACTCGTTGCAGGAGGGCCTTGATGTATCCCCCATCAATGACACAAAATTGACATAGAGATGTAAATTGGTAGATCAAATGAACATGGACTGGCATGGGTATTGAAACAATATATTTGTGATTTGACTCTTGAGGTGGATACTTCCCTTGAACACTGAGGCACAATAGCAGAAACATGACATGGACCAAAACACGATGATGCAGTGGATACTGTGACTTTCGTCGGGTGACCCAAAGGAGTAAGAAAAACTAAGAGGATTGGTTCAGTGAAGAGGTTTAGTGGATTAATATGTGTGCAAAGACAAAGTGTCATGTTCAAGGGTGATTCTAAGAGTTACTGGTAATGTTCTCAAAAACTGCTTGGCTTGCTTCCTTCAATTGTTCCCCCATCCAGATAGAAGAGTACCTCTTTTTAATTTAATGAGATCGAGGAGGGTAACACATGCTCAATATAACTCACCTTCAGTAAATTTATCTTCCTTTGTTTAATGAACTGGAAGAAGTAAGAGTTTGGTCCCATATGGGCCCTTCAGTGTATAATTGTTTAACGAGTCCAAAGAAGGTAAAATCGGTGATTTTTCATGTTTAGAGAGTCTGGAAATAACTTAAATATGACTCCAATGCGCTCCTTTTTCGTAATGTTAGTCTCACGAGGCAAAAAAAGGGATAAAATACCACTCGAAAGATGCCCTTTCAAACTTTTTAATGAGTGTGAAAGGAAGCAAGATCACTTGACAATATTTTCATGTTTAGAGAGTTTGAAAAGAGCTTAAAGACTGTTGGAAGATTGGTTGTTGTCATTGATGTCAACCCTAGTCATGAGTTTTGAACCGCAAGATTGATGAAGGTATTTGGAAATGAAGGAAAATGCACATGTAGAGACAACACCCATGGATGGATAGTATACATCATGCTGTTTCCTGTGGTATGTGGCATGTCACGTGGATCCTCATGGTTGAGGATAAATGAATTTTTGAAAATGACAAAGTGAATTGTACATGTAGGCCCTGAAGATAATTACAGAAAATAATTACAAAATAAGAAAGTGTTAGGTCGGCCCTAATGTTAAAAGGAAGTGACATAAATGGTATAAATAAACATCATTATACATTCATTTTATACGAGTCAAATTTCAGAGGGAAGAAGAAGAAAAAGAAGGCCGGATTTCAAGGGAGGAGGAAGTCTTTTGGTGATGTGTTCTAAGGTATGTTATTTTCAGGTCATCTTACCATTTTTGCTATAAATTTTTTTCTAGAATGCTTCAGATGGTGAAATATCTATGGTATTTAGAAGACATATCAAGGTACCTCTTGTAAAACTTTCAGCTCGGGATTCACTATAATTATGGAGATACACTCTGTGGATGATAGGGTTTGTGACCAGTCCTGAAGCTAGTCAATAAATAGGTGTTCTGGGTAAAAACGTCATAAATTCTTCATACAGAATCCAAATGAAGTGGGACCACTTCCATTCAAAAGAGTATAGACTATAGTTTCTTTTGTGCGAGTTTCAGAATTGGATGTTAAATATTGAGTGCGAGGCATGTTGTACACGTTGGGTCTTCTGAACAGACTAGAATTGAATAAAGTCTACCATTCTTTCTATAACCTGTTTTTGGGGAGGATTCAAGGAGTGAAAATTGGAGGCGTTTCAGAGAATACATTGCATAATATTATCTATAGGATCAGAGTACTCCAAGAATTGAAGAATTGTAGAAATCAAAGAAGTCGTAGGAAGCATTATCAGGTTCTATGTGATGATTGGTTGATGGTGATGATTTAATGTAAAGTTTTATTATCTCTCATATATTCTTGGGTGGAAGGAAGGGNAAAAAAAATCAAATTCCAAATCGACTTAATTTGAATTAGACAACATAAATGGAATAAATTTGTTTTACCATTAAATGTTAACTAAAGAGGGGTCAGGTAGTTCAGAATTTATTATCACCTTGACGTTGGTTGCATTATTGATTACTATGTTTCCTGATCTCTTGATACGTTTACCTTTTCTCTCTGAGTGCGCCTTGAGGTCACATTTTTATTTCCTCAACAAATCATTTTGAGCAGTAAGCGATTTAATTCGGGCCTGAAGGACAGGGATGTCAGTGTAATATCGCTCGATCCAATGGAAACATGGATCACACTATACAGGCAAGATGGCAGGTCGATGAAGTGCACAGTTAAACATGGGTGTATCAATCTTACCTGCTATTTTCTTCTGATCAGGCCTAATACGGGAGAACCCCTCTTTTCCTTTGAGGCACGATGGAAAATTTGTCATAAAATAATAAGGTTCAGTACGAACGATAACTTTCTTCCTGTAACCCTGAAATTATGGGTCTTCTAAAACTAGAAAATCTTTGATCTCAGGATCTGAACACTCATTGATATCGATTGGACTGATCGAGCTCAGATGAGTGTCGTATCGGTTCCTTATCTTCCTTGAAATTTTGCGACCTGCCCTTTTGTTCTTGAACCCTAAGTTTGTGCATTTCATTTTTGTTCCTTTGCGAGGTTTCTCAACATACAGATTAATAATAACATTTAGGTTAACATCAATTTCAGGTATAAGAGGGTCAATTACCTTCAATTCAATAGTCTCTTGCTCAAAAAATCTTGTAGGTGAAGACTTACTCAACATCCTTGCATCTAGAGGGTTTCTATCATTAAAGTCTAGTCTATCGATTGAAATATCAAACTGGTCTTTAATCAATGGCTTGTGTAAGTTAGGTTTTACTGTAGGAAAAGTCTGGGAAAAAACATTCCTTATCAAAAAATTCTACCAACAGTCACCTATGGTTGACAAGTGATGCATCAACAAAATCTTAACGAATCTATGATGGAACAGGCTTGAATCAACACTTTGTCTTTTATATCTTTTGGACATTTTATAGGGACTTCTCAACAAGTAAATGGCATATCTAATTCGAAACCAATGAAATTCATGAGTAAACGAATATGGTAGAGGAAGACCAATCCGTATCGACCCTCGCATGTCATGAATTGCTTGAGAATCAACAACAAGCTACGCCACCTAGGTTTAACTAGGGAGATAGAAATACCTTTTTCACAACAGTTGACCTTTTGGGATGTCATAAATAGGCTCCATGGGACTCATTCAATTCGGGCATTTTTGAACCATTTTTCACCCTTGGATGGAAGCCCTATTGCTTCGCTCACAAATTCCTCGGTAAACTCTAACTGTGTGTCCCCAATTGTTTCTCTACAACCATAAAAGGTCTGCACGAAATCCTTCGCCACCTGAAGGTTATAGCCTTCAAATATTTTAAGGAAAACATCCCAGATGTGGATTTTAATATCCTCAATTGCATCATCATGAGAAAGTAAAGTTTGACATCCATTTGGCTCTAGGCGAACGACATGCACCATGAAAAATATAACCAGAAGGCAACAGGTATGACTCTGGATAGTCTTAGGTTTGAGTCATGGGAGTAGCAGGAACAATTCTGAATGGAGAATGGAGTCATAAAAATAATATAGCCTGTGTGTTATCATAACTCAAATAGACCAGGGGTTTGATTGTAATCTTTACCATTCCTTGTGATGAGAGCCAAATACATGAGTACCAAAACCCTATGGATGTAATGAAAGGCTCATTAATATGTTAAGAAAGCAAGGTGAGGTGAGGACGTGAGTACAACAGGTGGGTATTCATTTGAATGATTGTTGGTACGACCATTGAATTCATGATAGGACTATCAAAAATATCAAAGGCTCTTCACAAATCGAAAATTATCAAACCATTGAAACAATAATCATATTAGCACAATAAAATGGATCTAACAACCATTTTATAAGATTTGTATTTCTTTATCATATGAATGGTTTGTTGAACGATATACCTAAGGCAACAAAAAATTCAAAATACAAGCCAAGTTTTATCTTTAATTCATGCTTGCAGTCATGAATTAAAGATAAAACAATCGAAAATCGAAATAGTAAAAATTAATGAATTAGGCTTTAACCCAATCAGTCATAATAAACTTAGAAAAGTGTTTATAGACAGGTTGATGGAAGCTATAGAAAAATGCAAATTCTTTCAATCGTGTACAAAATAAAAAATGATGTACTGCTGCCAACAAGGCCCACATGAACTTTGGTGTTTCACCTCCTAGGGTTAGGTTTTTAGATGTCTAGGGTTTTTGAATTCATGAGTAATATAAAAAAGACCTTGGAGCCTCATTGTAATCATTTTTCTCATACATATGCACGTAGCAGCCACATCTCTTCTCAAAGATAGCTACCACCTTTCGAGAAAGTGTTTCAATTCTATAGTTTTACAGTTTCAACCTATTTAATTTATTCAATAGAATATATTGTTCACTCGATATATTTGTTCTTCTTCATATCTATGTGTTTATTGTATTCAGTTTTTTAATCAGTTCGCTCATTTTCAATGGAGTATGCCTAGTGGTTTTGGGGTTGTCCCTACTATGGTTGGGGGCAAAAGTGCATATGGAGGCTTTAACTTTCCTTGGGTTAGCACACCTTTCCCTAGGGGCACATCCCTTGGGGGGAATTTTTCATCATGGGGAGGTTTTCCTTTTCTGTCCACATCCGGTCTTGGTGGTTTTTTCCCTAGGACTAACTTCAGGAACATAATCCCTGAAGGGTCCACATCTCCCCCTGGGGGAAACCCCCTTGGGGGCAGTTTTGGTTCTGGGAGAATTCATGCTCTTGGAGGTGCCACCATATGAGTAGGCACTCACTCTTCACGAGCTCCAAAAACCTCTAGTAGTACCAACATAGGGGGACCACAAGGTCCATATCAGACATCAAATACTTCACCTCCCTCCTAGTATTCATTTGCACAGTTGTCTTTCCTTACAATGATCAATTTACCAGATTTGTCACTGTTAACAAATGGAATTATAGCCTATGACCCCTCATGGTCGACGATGCCATCCAAGCTACCATCAAACATTCCTAAGTTTGATGGAAAGTCAAGAGAGGACCCCTCTACACACATCATGACTTACCACTTGTTATGTTCATGTGACTCGTTGATGGATGATAGTGTGAGGTTGCATCTTTTCCAAAGATCCCTAACTGGAGTCGCTGCCAAATGATATGTTGAACTAAAAGGAGGTTTTTTTAGAAGCTTCAATGACCTGGATATGGTGTTTTTAACAAACTACCAATTTCCTATTCAGTCTGAGATAGGAACAAAACTCTTAATGTCACTGCGTCAAGAATCGTATTTCGGACAAGATCCTAATGTAGTGGTTTACCAAGTCCCTTTTACCACCCATTTCCAGGGATGTATCTATGGTCAGGGTGGCCACCAAGGAGTAGGCTATTTTGTGTGCCCAACAATTGAATTTGATCTATTCTGAGTCGGGTACTATATATGACATCATCCCAAATGCTCCTCACCCATCAAATGATCCATGAAAACCAAATCCAAGACCACATGCCAATGGCATGGTTGGTTATATTTCACATGCATCTATTAAGAAGCTAGCTAATCAAGTGGGTCAAATGACCATTCAATCACAACCATCAACTTTTGGCACTAATACTGAAACTACTAAAGTCCCTTCTCAAACCTTCGAGGTGAATTCAGTGCATTCCACACAATCTAATAATCCTCAACAACCTGGAGGCAAGAAACAGAGGAAGAAGAAGAAGAATTGAAATAACTAGGAGGGAGGAACTAAGCAGAAAAAAAAGAGTCATTTTCCCAGCACGATTTGTGGGGAAGACCACCCTACTCACCAATGCCCCAGGAAGGATGAGGTCCACAATTGTTTGGCACAATAGTGGGTTCTTCAACTGCCTATTGTCTTAACTCATCCTCCCCCCCCTCAACCTCAAAACATGGTTGCCGAAAATCCTCCCCTTCCGCCACGGGGCATGGAAGGTACCCCTCACCATGAGGGGTCTTCCTCGAATGCTTCCATTTTCACGTGTGACCAAACAATCAATTTGAAAACGCGAGCAAAAAATTATGACATTCTCGAGCCTTCTCATGCTTCCTCATAAGCAACATATTCTTCCTAGCCTAGTGGCCCTCTTCAAATTTAGAAGCCACCTTTTGACACATCTCTTCACCCCCTGAAAGGATATCTTCAACTTATGATGCATAAAACCAACACACGGGTTTCCCACAACTATAGTATTGTGGAAGACTTGGTCGAGGAAACTTATACCATGTTTTCACTTGAAGTTCTCCAAATCTTCCCCATACATGAGCGGAAATCCATCCTCTCTACCATAGGCGGGGCTGATCCCTCAGATTCGAACCTCATCACCTTTGAGACTAGTCAGGTTACTCATAGACTCTCCCATCAGGTTTCCTTCCAAATAATAGTGCGATCATTGGGGAAAACATCTACTGGACATTGGTGGATGAAGGATCCTCGACTTTCATCATGTCCATTTCTTTATGGAAGGCCCTTGGATATCCAAATCTTGACACATTTGCATCACTATTAAAATCATTTGATGGACACATGTTCCAACCTCATGGAATCATCACCGCCTTACCCATCGAATTAGGTGGAAATACTATCTCTATAGTGATAGAGGTTGTCGATKCACCTATTAAGTACAATGTATTCCTTGGGCATACTTGGTTCTATGAGATGATTGTAGTTGTCTCGTCAGTCTTTAGGGTCTTTCGCTTCCCTCACCAAGGGAAAATCGTTACYATCGATCAACCTGTGTTCTGTACCCAAGACTCAGGATCCAATGCAGGGTCACAAATACCCTTTTTCAAAGATACCACACAGTATTTTGTCAACATCAGTGTGGGTATGTTAAAATATACTTTGTTGATGGGAATTTTTCCCCTTCCCCCAGCGTCTCCCACTACAACCATTTCTCCTATCAACATGATTTCCTCATCTACCAATGGATCCCTCGGGTATTTTGATCCTTAGGTGGTACCTCATTCTGAGGATGTTGATTCATACAAAGAATCTATTGATACTGGTCAACACCTCCATCCTCATATGGAGTGTGATCAACCTACTCTTCCCATACAGGTTGTTTATTCTCTCGGTTCACATGATTCTCTTGATTTTGAGTTTCCTTCATAAGAGGCCATCCTGAGAGTCATGGCTTCCATCGATAACCCCAGGGAAGGTGGGAATAATCAAGAATCCATCCTCCCTATTTTGGAACCCATGAGAGTTAGCATGATGATCTTCAATCCGGGACTAGGGGCATTTGTTGAGGCATCTAGTGAGACCCTTACTCTTAACCCATTTCTTTCTTGGATATCGTTTTCAGAACTTGCCACTGCATTCTCTGCCCTCCCTTCATCTAAATATTTATGTTTCATACTTCCTTTATGTCTTTATGGGTCCCATCAATGTGCTTTCATCAATCATGAAACCACTCACAATGAGTATCTTTGAATGCAAATATTCATGCCTATGTGGCATGGCCCCGGCATGGTGATCCATATGATGCCAACATCAGCTCATGAGTTCATCAATTATGAAAAAGATCCTTGGCCCTAGACTAGACATGTCTCTAATTAGCATAAAGCATCAATATGTGTAGTTCCTTGTACATAGGTGTGTTGTGTGAGTGTTTTTTATTTTCCTTTCTCATATCCAAAAAATAAAAATAAAATATTTTCTTCTTTGAGATTTCACTATGCATTTTGACCTTGGAATCTACTTTACATGTATTAACAGGAATATAAGGACTTTTTTACGACGATGGCGACATCCCATGAACTTGAGGGATGTGTTTCTCACTCGACTAAGAGGGATAGGTTTTTCCCTGCATATTCCACTTTTCATTATTAACCATCCATACTGCCAGCGTTATGACTTAGGTTTGAACCTGACTTATTGCGACCTTAGCCACTCCTTTTGCACGTCGTAATAGTTTGGTAGTGCCTACCCTTCATGGGCACCATAGTTAGCACCAATAATTCCATTTGGTGCCCATGATGTATTTTCCCATAGGCCCAGGAGCCCTCTTTTAGCCCCACCGTGACTTGAATGTTGAACCTCATTTTCCTCTCTTTGACTATATTATGGCCACATTTTGTGGGTGGTTCTCAAATTTTTTTGTTGTTTCTTAATGGTTTCCTATGCATTTTTTGATCACGTTATGCTTGTCTTCCCTAAGTTTTTGTTTTCCCATATCCCGCTTATTGATATGCAGTATCCTCGACCATCCGTCTCTTGCATTATTTGTCCTTCATTTTGTATTCACCTAACCAAGGAGAGAACAACTGATAAGAGTGGATCTCACTTGCCAATACCATTTTCATTCCTCATTTCTTAGGTCAACTCCATGCGCATGGAACATACGATCATGTTGTTAAGCCACTTGTTCTCTTTTGAGGAGTATACGTTTATCTCACTTTCAAGATCGTTAAAACTGAATGAAAAAGGTATTGATCTTACTTGCATCATTATTTCATGCTTGTCAAACCATGAAGGAGAACGAGCATAATTTTGTCATTCTTTCGTTCTCATTAAACCATGAAGGAGACGAAAAATACAAAAAAATTAAAAAGTGAGTGGGGGTTTTTCACCATTGGTCTATTCTCAAAATGGAAACATCAACGGAGTCACCCTTGAACATGGAACCTATTTAATTCCTACAATTGGGTTTTAGCTTTCCTAGGAGTCATCCCAGTAATATGAGTCAAAGATACTCATTCGACCGGTTACTCTTCCAGTCATCATGGAGAGTGCTTCAATGCCTCATATGTTTTTGCACCATATTATCCAGCTCTTGTGTTTTGTTTCCAGGTCACCATTATGTCATGCTATATGTTCAAGAGAAGTTTAATATTGATTCGACCATCTGTTGTTTTGTTGAATTTTCAAGTTGCCCATCCCTGTGTCCGTTGTACTTAGTAATAATCTCTCTTCATGTAATCTCTTGGTTTTTGTTTCACGTTGATTGATGGGGGAAACATTAAGGAACTCCTTCAGTGGATCTCTTCCTATTGACTTCAACACATTATCTAGGATAGGGATCTAGAAACCAACTAGTACCTTGGAGCTTGCAGTCCTCACTGGAAGGCCTCTTTGTGATCGATAGTGGGTTTACGTCATTGAATATTGAACGATTGATTCTACAAGTGTTTGACATCAGATCATCTATTCACACTCACTCGATTTTAATAGGTACCTTGGCATCCATCTTCCTCATCAATGCATCCCCTTGCATTTGTTAATAGTCTACATCAATGACTGGTAATTAGACGGTTTATAACATGCTCCAGATCAACTCATTTATTCACATGTCATAGATTCATACCATCAGGGTTTGGGATGAAGAACTTGGGTTTTGGGCCACATCATTCCCTTACAACATCCCCTCCCAATTTGTGATGGAGTATATCACTGTTATATGAGTACTTTAAAGACTTTTGGGGCACTCTCCTTAGTGCTCGTGGTCTTCCTGATATCTATATGTTGTGTCATAGATCCACATTGTATATGTTGGTGGATATGATTATAGATCCACATTGTATTTGTTGTTGGCTATGATTGATTTCATGACATAGATCCACATTGTATTTGTTGGTGGCTATGATCTCATTGATGACTTGGATCCACTATGTAATCTTCCATGGCCATGGTCTAACACTTCATTTCATGGATCTGCAGTGTATTTTTTGGCGACCATGCTCATTATGACTCTGAGTATGTCTAACTAGGGGATTGGTAGATATATACTCATCATTGGTGTTTGATTGCAGGACTTCTTTGTTTTATGAACCTCCTTTTATCTCTCCTTGTTTTGCCTCACATGGACTTTATTGTAATGTATTTTGGCCATCCACTCCTTTCATGACCTCTAACATTAGGGGGATTATATTATAGCCTTAATATCGACCCTATAGTCCAGAGAGGAAGCCATCATAGGATAGAATACCAAATAAATCTTTTTCCTAAGGATCGAACCCTTTTTGAGCCCTTATTGGCATCCTCGTGGGTCACCTAGTGGACAACAAGTGAGGCCCTTGCTGGACACTAATGACTTGTCAAGTGAGGTACTTTTAGACTTCTAGAATCGAGGGGTTATGAGGTGATAGAAGAAGGATGAGTCAAATATTCGTGTAAAATTCCTAGAAACTGACATCATTTGAGTCTCTAGTGACCTCTAGAATATCTAGAAGCCTCTCCCAAGCCTCCTCCAAGAGATATATAACAAAGAAAATCTTTAGGAAATGGGGAAGAATTGAATGGTAATGTTATGTTTATCAACTACAAAGGTGTCCATCAACACAACCAATATTCAATGACCTATCCTAACCAAGGAGCTGCTAGGAGAAGCAAGGAGCGAGGAGACTAAAGTAGGATGCATCTTCATCAAGTTGAGGTATGAATTGAGATGTATTCTCTATAATTTATTAATAGATCATTCAGGTTTCCCTCATGAATGTTTTTCTCTTATGCATAAATATTCATATCTGGTTTATTTTGTTATAGATCAGGTTAGATCCAATCTAGTTCTATGATTCTAACACTAGGAAGACAAAATAGAATGGTATTTTTTTGTATTTGGTGTGCAAGAAGCAGGTTGTCAAAACTGGAGCTAGAACTTTGGGACTGCACCAGCTAGGAATACACTAAGGACAACCTTCAACTCCTTGTGTGTGATCTTAGTGCTTGTTTCTAGGAGAACCATAGGAAATATAACCCACTCTTATCTAGGGTTGCTAGGAAAATCCTAGGGAGATATAATTGATTTTTTCAGTGAGATCCATGTGAGAAAAATGCCCATAAAAATGAGGGTTCGTTCAAGTAGATTGACCCATCACAGAGAAAACCTGAGCGTAGACTTGGTGGTTTGTGACGGAAGTGAAGGGTCGAGTTGCAGACGAAGTTGTGACTTATGAATAGATTTGGGAACTCCCCTTGAGCATGCCAAGAACATAGTTATGAAGGTGAACTGAGCACTTGGGAAAGGAGTATGAACACAATACTGTCACATAACTTGTCGCAGACCCAAAAGCGGGGACCCAAAATGTAAGAAGTAGTCGTAGAGTTGATCGCATAATTTTGAAGAATTCTTGAGACAAACTCTTAGGTGCCTTGGACAAACCCTTTAATGTAGAAGTATTCATAGAGTTGATTGCAAAATTTTGAAGAAGTCTTGAGACAAATTCTTGGGTGCCTTGGACAAACCCTTTGCAAGTAGAGTGAATATACTTAGAGAACCATCCATAGTTGGATTGCATGCATATGGAAGTGACACCAAATGGGATCCCAAGACTGGTAGAATGAAGGATTGACTCATTATTTTGGAGAAGATTTTTGAACAGATGACGGACACAATGTGCGAACATGGTGATAAAGTCAATCATCTGGAGACTAAGATAGTAAGGATGAAACACGGGTTTAATGAAGTCATCTTGGAGTTCTAGGAAACCACAATTTTTATTACCGACACCTTGACCGATAATGTTCAAGATAAACTCAAGGCAGTGAAGGACACACTCGCCTCAGTCACACAGAAGTTGAAGGACCAAGATGACACCATCACAATGTTGAAATGATATTTAGATAACATGAATATCTTTGTTTTCATGTCGATGAGGATCAATATAAAGGAACTCGAACCATATGATGGTACTCGCAATGCTAAGTTGTTTGGAAACTTTTGTTGGGACATTGAGCAATACTTGGAGCAGTTGAATGAAAGTTTGGATGAAGGAAAGGTGAACGCTGCAAAAATGTTCTTGAAAAAAAACTCTAAGATCTGGTGGAGGAGCCAGGTGGAAGGCTTAGCAGCTGGGAGAATCATTGAGAAAATGGGAAACTAGGCAGAGATGAAGGAAACCTTGAAGGTACAGTTTGGTCTGACGAACCAAGCATGGATAGAAAGAAATCAATTGTTGGCTCTCAAGCACCCTGGTAAGATTCAAGCCTACATCAAGGCGTTCACAAGGCTCATGTTGGAGATCAAATACATGTCAAAATAATATATACTTTTCCACTTCATGAATGGTCTACAACTGTGGGCGCAGAGTGAATTGCGACGAAAAAACGTGTAGACTCTTACAGAAACCATCACCACAACAAAAAAATTGTTGGACTTTCGGGGCAAACCCAAGACAGGTCCTAGGAATGGTGAGGAAACCCAAAGTGAGAAGAAACAAAAAGGGAAGGGGAAGAAGAAGTAAAAATAAAAAATGAATACATTCAAGGGAAACGAGGATAATTTCGAGAAAATAGATGCAATGAAAGAAAAGACGTTGATTTTGTGTTGGATTTTTGCCAAGGAGAACTACGCAAAGAATTGTCCCTTGAAACATAAGTTGAATGCTTTAGATAACACATACAACCCATCTGTTGTATTCTTGTAGGTATTGAAATTTTTCATGGAGGATGAACCCATGGAGAGCCAAGAGCAAGATGAGATAAAACTTTGTTATGTGTAGGACGAACTCAATGGGAAGTTAGTAATAGCCATGGTGGACAATGGAGCAATGCATAACTTCTTGAGGGAGGACATGGTGCAGAGGCTTGGGTTGCATCATGAAATAATGCAGACAACCTTCAAGACAATTTCAATTTGTGTTGGGACAACAACTCATGAGAAAGTAAAATGAAACACATATTCCTCACATGAACAATTTGGCCATTTTCTCAAGACAAAATCCATGTTTGATTCCTACCATAAGGAAGAAGGAAGGAGGCATGCAGATGTATTCTTTACAGATGGTTGTTATGAACAACCAGATTAGGAAACCTTGTGGAGATGAACTTAGACAATGTGGGGTGATGGTTGGACAATCTAACATGGAGAATGAAAAAAAGGTCATGCTAGTGGAACATAGGCTTGCCAATGTGGAAGAGATAGTTGGAGATATGTCCAAGATAGTGGATGGCTTGGCTGATTTTTGTTTGAAATTTGATAAATCACAATGAAGATCAGAGGAATTCATAGAGATAAGGATGTTAGAGCAGTTAGTGTAACAAGATAAGAGACCATTCGTGGACCAAGAGGACATGATTGAGACACAAAAACCTTGGTGGAGGATAACCCAGGAAGAGGTTGATTCCTCCTCTACTGAACTTGAACATGGTGAATGGTCATATTACCTTGAGCTAAAATGACTCATGGAGGTGTGTAAAGAAAAAAATGGTTCAAGTGTATCGCTACTTATGTACATAACGTAGAAGTATGGTGACTCTTGTCCGATCGCACTGGGACATATTGTAGATGAGGGAGATGGCCCAACCAACCATCCCCATTCACCTTCAAACTAGACTACAACACATTGGATCACTATCTCCGTGGGAGGAAGCAAGACCAACTAGGCACTTTGAGGAGGTGGCTTAATGGAATATGTTGAGAATGTAGTCGGGTGACTTGATATATTGGAGGAAATGAGGAGTTGCATATGTGACAAGCTTGTGGACAGAAAATGATGTTTGAACGTGAAGATGTGAGTTATTGAGACATAGACATGACGATTGGACTAGCTATCCAATAAGCCAAAGTAATAAGTGGATCCAATGCATGGAAGCATGGACAAACAGACTGAAGTATGGAAAAAACAATAAGTCAGCAAGGCATGACACTTCATAGACTCATGTAACTTCCTAAGGGGAGTTCACCTTGATGACAACAATTGAGGGGACAATAGTTGTTGAGTGGTGATGAGATCCAAATATGGTTAGAGACGTCATAGAGATCGATGGATGTTATCGGTGATGGTGACAACTTGGATTTGGGGAGGATGTAAGGTCTCCCATGACACCCACTGAGTGCACACAATATTTAGGTAGACTTGGGGATGAGTCGAGCAAGAGAACATAAAGAGCATGACATTGGTTGGGAGAAACAAATATGTGTGGGGTGTGAGAAGTGGCACCTTGGGAATGCAATGGTGACATGCAGAACCAAGGGGGAACACACCTTCCTTACCCTAAAATGATTTATGGAGACTTGATTTGCATTTGGGAAAGGACAGGGAAACTTGGGGGCATGCCCAAGGAGTGGACCTGTCTTCCCTCAACAACATGGGCGCACCATAGAGGTTGGATGACTCCATCGACACACCCATGAGGATTGATGATGATCGACATAAGGAAGAGCACAAGGCAAGGGGCACATGCCCAAGGATGGGGCATGTTGGTCCAAGAAACATGGTGTTTGATAGGTGTACAAGATTGTTTGGGAGAACCAAGTCCATGGAGGGGCACGATGAGTCGTTTG
The DNA here is from genome assembly GCA_010110895.2 of Picea sitchensis. Lineage (NCBI taxonomy): Eukaryota > Viridiplantae > Streptophyta > Pinopsida > Pinales > Pinaceae > Picea > Picea sitchensis. The sequence goes on from SNQJ01S0023605.1 coordinate 70,732, forward strand.
AGTGTATGGTTCATGAAGGGGAACGACCCACCCAAATGACATGACGTTTCACATTGGTGACCCTTGGAGTCCCTATAAGAGTACAAGGGTGCACAACCAAGGAAGAAAATGTTTGGAAAGAGATTTGGAGATAACACATCTGAGAAAAATTCCGAGGTAAGGAAGAACTGAGAAAGAATCGTAAAGATAGAAGACAAGTATCCAAGAGTGGGACACTCTAGGAGATTTTTGGGAAGTATGGAAACACAGGTCTATTGGAGGCATGTGTGAGGAAAAACCAAAATCTGTGTTAACTTGGTGAATTCTACGGTAAAAAAGGGACAAAAAGTATGCGGTTGAGGGAACATCTGATGTGCACCACAAAAGGTTTTGAAGAAGATTGCGACAAAGATTCTTGTTGTGAAAAATCTGTGTATGATTTTTTTGGTGAGGTGAGGCAAGTCATGTGACTTTGACCAAGTTTGTAAACTGAGCTGGTAGTGCTCATCTTGTAATTGTTTTGCAATAAAAAAGACTTAGTTGGGTGTTAGGCCGGTTCATGTTGCCCACACTATTTATGTGTATGTCATTCATTTATTCCACAATTATTCTCTTTGTTTCTCATTTTCTTTGATGTATTCTTAATTGACTAAATGTTAAATTGTTAACAAGACTGTCTAAGTATACAAGAGTTGCACTAGAGTAGGAGCGTGACTCGCCTGTAGCCTAGAACAAAGGATGTGTATGGTCTAGGCGAAGAGGCGTAGTCCAAACAACCAAGTAATAACTGTCGTGGTGCTGCATGCCCTCAAGAGGTGAACAATTACAAGATCTGAACATGCATCTTGTGGGATTGTGACACATTGAAATTCAAAACTACAAACAAAATGAATATGTGCCTATGATACCTCACACTTCACTTAGTTGGTTCTTTTTGATAAAGAATTTCTGGAACTTGTGTTAAGAAAAAACCAATCCAATATATACCTTACGTTGCACTTAGTTTCTTCTATTTGATAAGGAATTTTTGAAGCTTGCATGAAAAAAAAAACTATCCAACAACATAACAAATATGTATAAAGTAAATAAGACTCACAATGGATTGTGGATTTAATATTCCATCAACTCTTCAATCATCTTAGTTCGCAATTCAATAGATGTAGAATATGGTTTATAATTCTCCATCTTGAATTCCATTTTGAATCCTTTCACTAAATCCAATCCACATCAATTTAGACAAAACAATTCTCGTTTGAAATTTCACTAAAACTAACACACACTTCAAAAAACAACTATGTGTGCCTCTTGTGAACTCGGTATGCCAACACATATGTGAATGTGTTGAGTATACAACACATATGAGAATGCAAGTTTACACAGTTAGTCATAATCTGTAAAGAACTTCTGGATTAAAACTGTGTGTGGAGTTTTCTGAAATGTTTCAGAAAACTCCACACATAGTTTTAATCCAATAGATATTTATACACAACCATTCTTAAAAATTTTAATTTTTTTGGGTATTATTTTTATTTAATTTATAAATATATTTCATATATATTTTGAGTCTATTAATTTTATGTATCTCATATAGGTCAATAAGTGTTTGACTTAAAGTAAAAAGCTCAAAAGATTTTAAAACCAAAGAATAAACCAAATTTAAAATGTAAAGATATGATATCGACGAAGATAAAAAACTTACAAACACTAGACAAATGTTTTGAAGGTCATAGAAGTAAAGACCAGACCACCGTCGATATAAGAATAGGGAGGATTTTGTGAAAGTTCCAAAAGACTGCATGACCACTTTTAGGACTACGCCAAAACCATGACCACACATTTTAGTTAATCAACATTTGCATAGGCATGTTTCTCAAGGGAAATAAAGACATTTTTGAAACTCGTCGAAATGGGTAAAACTAGTTTTTGGGTGCTCACTGAAGAACATAGGTGACCATTAACGCATGGAATTGGTAGTGGAAACATCCAATCAACATTTGATTCTAGTGGTTAAGCAAATCTAACTCAATTTTGTAGGATCTTGTCCATCATATCCCCTAGATTTGATCCCTTGTCCATTAAATTCGAACCTAGCTAGTTGGATTGTTTAGCCTTTCCCTTATTTCAAATAGAGCTCTGAAAATTTTGGAATTTTTCATTGCCGGTGAATAATGAAGTGGAAGAGAAAATACTAGTAGTATTTGTTGCATGCAAGGCCTCCGGTGTAAGAGAAACTAGATTATTAATCAAGGTATTTTTCATCTATTTTATGTGGGTGATTCTAATAGATAAGTAATCTAAGTGAATGAATGTGTTTTCTTTGATAATTACAGAGGATTACTGGTCATCAATGATGTCATAGTTTTGTTTCTTTGTTTTTATCTAAAGGATTCTATTTTAGTCGCTAAAATGAATGATCGGTTGTGGTTTCAATTAATTATAAATCATTTGGGTCATTCAATTTGGTTATTTTTCTTCTAAAAAGGAAAGAGTCATTATTGTTCGATTTGTGGATTTTGTAGAAAAAATTCCCTTGAGAAAAATTCTTGTTTGGAAATCCACAAAAATGCCAAAGGGTAAAAATAAAGAAACATGGGATAGCTCTCAAGAGACCCCAATAATGATTGAGGACCCATTGAAATATTTTATGCCTGTAATTTAGATTCCCATGATGGAATAAAATCCACTATGTCTGATATATAAAGATATTGAATCAAGTATTAGAATGTAGGATTTGTTTGAAGGATCAGATCATGTCACTGGGAGGGGGGGGCATGAATCAGTGAATCAATAATTTGTCATTTTTTCTTTTGTTAATGCAAAAAAATTTTTTTAGCACAATATTTATCATGGAACCCAATCGGGAAAACCACAAACACTTTTCTATTAACTGAAATTTTTTGTTTTACATGTTACATAGAAGAAAGATGTACGTTTTTTTAGATTAGCACCAACTGATCATGATACACCCACACCCTTGTTCACCAACACCAACTGGTAGGAGGCTTCAACCCCCTGTTTACTCAGCTACAACTAACAAGGAAGCACCAAATCCTTTGCAGGCACCAACCTGTCCTTGCTCCACCCAACCACCCTTATTTTCTAAATCTGGAAAAATTTTGTATCATGTCTTCACTGCATCTCTCTCTGCTTCTATGATATAGTATATCTTCTGATTCGGACTGCAAAGACACATTTCTTCTCACCACTCTATCTCATTTATATATTCTACAAGCTGGTGTGAGATATAACGCATTGTGTCCTTTCGTCTGTACCATCGCACCTCTTCATTTAACTTAACCATAATATTTGTTATTATTCAAACCTTACCATGAAGGATTTTCATAAATTAATCACAGATATGGATCAATTTCATATTTTAACTCGATCCCAAATCTCTGCAATTATTGCAGAAACCGAGTTTTGCAAAGGAGCTTCCTTCTAACCATTTTCATATGACCGAAAACACAAAACCATGAGCTTATCAACTTTAGATATGTATTATATTTTTCCTTAATTTCTATTATTCGATATGACCAATGATGGTGATCAAGCACTAGGCCAAATGAGTGCTTGATCACTTTATAAGAATCAACGGTCATGTTTTAATCTCTCGATGAGATGGACAACTATCGGCACTTCGGGACTTCGACTATTCTTCTTACGTTATCCTTCCACTATAATTGATCAGCAGTCGAGAACGCTCTCGAAGTGTTCTTTAGATCGGAAGACTCATGTCCACTTCGAGACTTCAGCCTTCGGGACTTTGTCCTTCACGATTTCATCCCTTCGGGACTTCGGCCTTCGAGACTTCGAGACTTTGTCCTTCGCGACTTTGACACTTCGGCCTTCGAAACTTCTGGACTTTGGTCATTTGTTGGTGTCGAAACTCCCAAAGTGAAACTCCTAGAGTGACGTAACTTACTAACGTCAATTTTTGACATGGCACGAGCCAAGTGGCTGTGACGTGTCACTCAGATTCATGATTTACACGTACCTGAAATGTCGATTTCATCTTAACACTTGTCATTATCTGACTATGCCACGTGTCCTTGCAGACATGGTCTACTTACGTAGATCTTCCGATGTAGCACATATTATTCTCCTCTATCTAACGATCAGAATAGTATCTGAAATGTATCTCAGGTCGACAGATGAGAGTGACTTCAGAATTTTGGCCTTCGAGAGTTTGGGTAATTTGATCTCTCCACTTCCCAGTTCTTCCGAAGTGAGATTCCCCAAAGTGTAACCTCCACACAACTTGTAACCCAAAATTAATTTTGTTCGTTGATCATGATCTTAGATCCATGACTTGATTTATCTGTGATGCTACTTTTCCTTGGTTTAAATCCAACGACACTTCTTCTTTGCTTATCCAATCCTTCCACTTAAAGTGATCCAACGACTATCAGGAATTCGAGTATTCGAAATATCAAAGTTTTTTCCTTGCTTATCCTATCCTTCCACTCAACTTGATCCATCGGTCGAGAAGGATCTCGAAGTAGATCAATGATCAAGGATGATTGCGGGGTCCCAACTAGCATGACATTTAAAACTATCATCGAGGTTCGCAATGGAAAACTTCTCGTTGGTAGTGGAATTGATGCCAACTGTAGATCTATTTGGTGGGTGATGATCGATGGTCTAGACTAATTGCAGGATTGGAAATAACGCATTGTTTAATTCTCCTTTCGCTCTATGCAATCTATCCCTTCCATTGATCTGACGCTTGCATATCAACGGTCCCGATTTCATTTGATCATTGACTAGTCCTCCAACGATCCTTCTCTTGTAATCTGATGGTCTAGACTGATTGCAGGATTGGGAATAACACACTTTTTAATTCTCCTTTTTCTCTTCGCAATCCATCCCTGCCGTTGATATGGCACTTGCGTATTCAATAGTCCTGACTTGATCTGATCATGTTTCTATAATGTGATTTCCCTTATAAGTATCATCACATTATCTCTTCTGAGCTTTGATATTCATTCACTAACCTTCCTGAGATTTAGTATCTACATACCATCCTACTGTTTGACATCAATGACAACACATTAATGACACTATGTCCAATAATCTCCCCCTTTGTCATTAATGGAAACACACCAACTTCATACACAATCTCCCCCTATGATGATGCTTCTCTCCTCTGAAGTTACTCTCCCCCTTTGACATCAATGGAAAATGGTTGCTTCCCCTATGGTAAAGCTATGTCTGTCTGTATACTTTTGACCAGAATATGAACTTGGGTAACTCTTCTCGCAATCATACTTCTTGTCATAATTTAATAACTCCTCCTGACTTTGATTGTTGTCTCCCCCCGAATTCATGCCAATTGATGCATTATTTTCTTGAGATATTAGATTGGAAGAGGGATTACTCCCAATATTTTCCTGAGATATTCAAATACATCTCTTCTTAAGGGTTTAGTGAAAATATCTACCACATGTTATTGTGTTGGGACATTTTACAATTTAATGTTCTTATTTTTAGCTTGATCTCTTAAATAATGGTATTTTATGGGAATGTGTTTTGATTTGGAGTGTTGGAAAAGGTTCTTTTTTGGCGCTTCTTGGAATCTAGCCACCATCCCAACAACTTTCTTGACATCAGGTCTGGAAGATTTTACATAGAGTAAACTTCCAATCATTGATCTGTAGTGTTTTGGATCTACAACTTTGGACTCATCTTCCTTGCTTAGTTTGCATCCAACTTTCATAGGTGTACTAACAGGTTTTCAATCCTCTAAATGGAATTTCTTAAGCATATATTTAACATAATTGGATTGATGGACAAAGAATCCTCTTTTGGACTATATTATTTGTAATCCAAGAAAGAAATTAAGTTCACCAAGCAAGGACATTTCAAATTCTTGCTGCATCCTTATAGCAAAGTCCTTCATCAATTTTTCATCATCACTGCCAAATATAATATCATCAACATATACTTCCACAATAATCATGTTATTACCAACAATTTTACAATAAAGATTGTTGTTTTTTTATCCTCTTTTGAGACCTTGTTTTTGTAAATAAGAATCTATCATTGCATACCATGCTCTGGGTGCTTGTTTTAGCCCATATAGTTTTTTCTTTAGTTTACAGACATAGTCTCCTTTGTTTGTTAATTGGAATCCTTATGGTTGTTCAATATAGTCTTCCTCTTCTAAGTTTCCATTGAGAAATGCTGACTTGACATCCATTTGGTACACTTTAAATTTTTTGTAGCTAGAGAAAGCTAAGAACATCCTAACTGCCTCTAATATGGCCACAGGTGCAAAGGTTTCTTCAAAGTCTACCCCTTCAACCTGAGCATACCCTTTACACACCAATCTGGCTTTGTTCCTGATTACTTGCCCATTCTCATCCATTTTGTTTTATACACCCATTTAGTTCCAATTACATTTTTATTTTTTGGTCTTGGAACTAGTTCCCAAGTTTAATTTTTTTCAATTTGGTCCAATTCTTCATTCATAGCATTGACCCAATTTTCATATTTACATGCCTCTTTGATTGAGATGGGCTCAATTTGTGACAAAAGTGTTAATTCTGTCTGATACAACAGGTGTCTTCTTGTGTGCACTTCATCACTTTTATTTCCAATAATCAGTTCTTCAGGATGATTCGTTTGAGTCATTCTTGAGTGTGTCTTTGTGTCTCTTCTTGGGGATTCTTCTCTTATCTCTTCTTCCTAAATATATTATTCATCTTCACTAGTATCCATATCATCCTTTTCCCTTTCTTTTTTATTCTCTTCTAATTCTTCTGCTTATGTACCACCTGACTCATCATCATCTTCATCTTCACTGTCAAGTATAGTCTCTTGATGTTTGATCCTTATTGTTTCTAAATCATCCACCTTGACATCTATACTCTCAACAATATTATGTAACCCAAGATTGTAGCATCTGTATTCTTTCTTAGTAGATGCATATCCAAGAAAGATACCTTCATCAGATCTAACATCAAATTTTTCGAGATTCTCATCAAGCCTTTTGATGTAGCACATACTTCCAAAGACCTTGAAGAATTTTACCGAATGAGTTCTTCCAAACCATAGTTCATAAGAAGTCTTATGACTATTAATCGTGAGATGACCTCTATTCATTATGTATACTTTTGTGCTTACAACTTCCCTCCAATATCCATCAGATAATCTTTCTTCATTGAGTATAGTCCTTGCAACCTCCTAGATTGTTCTATTCATTCTCTCAACAATCCCATTTTTTTGAGGTGTTCTGGCAGTAGAGAATTGTCGTTTTATTCCATGGGTTTCACAGAAGAGATCAAACTCTTTTGAGGTGAACTCACCACCATTGTATGATCTAAGACATTTGATTTTTTTCTCCTTTTCATTTTCAACAAGGGTCTTAAAAGATTTGAATTTGTTAAGTGCTTCTGATTTTTCCTTGAGAAAACATACCCAACCCATTCCGGTAAAATCATCAATGAAAAACATAAAGTAGGACTCTCCTTGCAAACTCTTGGTCCTTTTGGATCCACAGAGGTCGGTGTGAACAAGCTCTAAAGGTTTTGAGTTTGAGTATTCTTTTGTTTTGAGCCTTATTCTAGTTTGCTTCCCTAGTTGATAATGTCTACACATAGGATTTGAGGGCTTTATGATATTTGGCAAGTTTCTTACTGTCCCAAGATTGCTGAATTTCACTAAATTGTCAAAGTTAATGTGCCCCAACCTTCTATGCCATAGACAACTTTCATCTACTAAATTTATATGACACTTCTCATTCAATTTTGTATTTAGTATATATACATTCTCAGGAGTTCTAGGAGTAGTACCAACCAATTTTCCTGAGTTCTCTCTCCTATTCTCACATTTCTGGGAATTAAAGATGAAAATGTGCCCCTGATCACAAGTTTGGTTGACACTTGATAGGTTAGGTTTCAGTTTTTCAACAATCAGCACATCCTTGGCTTTGTCTTTTCCCAAACTCATAGTTCATTTCCCAAGTATGTTACCAGAAGCGTTGTCACCAAATGTAACTTTACCCTTTTGTTTCTTTAATTTCAAGAACTTGTCCTTGTTTCATGTCATATTTTTTGAGCACCCACTGTCAACATACCAGATATATTCTTTATCTTGAGCTTTCAAGGCAATGAGACATTCCTCTTTTGATTTTTTTTCTTTCCAAAGATTCTTTTTCTCTCTAATGAACTTTGGTTTTTCTTAGACTTCCATTAATTTTTAGCTACTGGCCTTATGTCCATAGTTATGACATCTGAAACATTCTATGTCCCCTTCTTGTAGAGGTGCAGAGGAGTTGCAGTTTTTTCTTTTAACTTGATTTACTATTTGGTTATCTTTAAGGTTATAGTTCTTAACCCTCAAATTTTTCTTTCTATATACTCTACAATTCATAGCTTTGTATCTGAAATTAGAGCATGCAAAGCAATAACCAAAGAAAATGTAAGGATAAATGTTTTTATAAACCTTCCTTGGTTTTCTCTTATATTCCCTCTTGATGGGTGGAAGTAGTCCTCTGGAGTTCTGATCATTACTTGTCTTCTCTTCATCTTTCTTCTTGAATGTACCGGGGAGAACAACTGCATAAGATTTTGAGTTAACTTGGTTTTCTTCTGAAGAATAACCTATTCCATTTTTATTACCTGAATCCATTTGTGTGGTAATAATCTTATCTAATACTTTAGAACTATTTTCATATTTTGTTTGAATGAGTTTTACATCAATTTATTTTCTCAGATGAACTATTTCTGCCTCCATTTTTTCACGGGTTACTTGTTTTTCTTTAAGAGACTTTTCCAGACTTTCTTCCACCCTATCTTCTTATAGGATTTGGTTTTTCAGGTTTCTCATGAGTTTCTCCATCTCCTTTTCTTTCTATTCCAATTTTTCCTTTTGTTCAACTACAAGAATTTTCAACTTTCTATATCTGGTTTTGTATTTTCTTAATTCATCCAAGGCACTGAAAAGTTCTTCCATATTAACCTCTACTTCATCTTCTGACTCTTCCTCATGCTCAATTTCTTATATCTTATTAGGTTCTTCAATACCTAGAAAAAGGACTTCATCATCATCACTGTCACTGGATTTTGATGAATTAATGTTTTCTTCTTTTGAGTAAAAAATATTTTTCCCTTTGTAAAACCCTTTTTTGTAGTTAGGTTTTTCCTTCTTCTTGTATTGTTTATTTTTGTCTTCTTCATCTTCAGGGTAATCCTTGGGATAGGGACACTTGGCTGCAAAATGGACAACCTTTCCACAGTTAAAAAATTTGAAAGGCATCTTGCCTTTGTACTTCCCTGATCCTTTCTAAAGTTTTTTAATAAAATTGACTTGAACTTCTAAATCAGATTCCTCATGATGGCTGGGTTGAGGTTTTTGCTTCTGATTTTTTGTTTTCTTGAGCACCTGGAATGCTACCTCTCCTTTTGGAAATTTCTCATGTCCTAATATTAACTCATAGGCTATGAGGATTCCATACAATTCATCCATGGACCATGGAGAGTTTATCCAGTTTTTCTCGATCTTCAAGAATGGACACTTTAGGATTGTATAGAATAGGTAATTTTCTTAGTATTTTTTCAACTATATCGTTGTCTGACACTTATACTCCCAAAAATCTGATTGCATTAACAATATTATCAACTCTTTCAAAGTAATCTGAGATATTTTCTTCATCCTTCATTTTTAGACCTTCATATTGTACTTTGAGAGTCTGGAGTTTGGCCCTCTTTACCTTGGAATCTCCTGAATATATAGTTTTCAATTTATCCCATAGCTGTTTTGAATTATTATATTTTAGTACTTTAGCAAGGATTTTCTTACTCAAACCAACTTGTTGTATGTTTAAAGACTTTGCATGTTCCCCAAAAAATTTATTTTCTTCTGGTTCTATGGAAGTGAATTTTGGAACATCATATCCCTTTTCAACTAATGTCCATACTTCTAGTCCAATGGACATCAGACAAATTTTCATTCTAACACTCCAGAAGACATAGTCTTCACCATCAAATAGGGGGATTTTTGATGACATCTTCAACTCTTGATCCACTCTGATGTATATTTCTCTTCAAGTGATTTAAACCTTTTGTGAAGAGACCCGCTATGATACCAATTGAAGGATCAGATCTTGTCACTGAGAGAGGGTGGTGAATCAATGACTTAATAATTTGTCAATTTTTCTTTTGTTAATGCAAACAAAAATTTTAACACAATATTTATCGTGGAAGCCAATCGGGAAAACCACAAACACTTTTCTATTAACTGTAAAAAAACAATTTACATGTTACATAAATGAAAGATGTACTTCCTTTTAGATCAACACCAACTGATCAGGATGTACCCACACCCTTGTTCACCAACACCAACTGGTAGGAGGCTTAGACCCCCTGTTTAGTCATCTATAACTGACAAGGAAGCATCAAATCTGTTGCAGGCACCAACCTGCCCTTGCTCCACCCAACCACCCTTATTTTCTGAATCTGAATTTTTTTTGTAGCATGTCTTCACTGCATCTCGCTTTGCTTCTATGATTTAATATATCTTCTGATTCGGACTGCAGAGACACATTTCTTCTCACACTCTATCTCGTTTATATAATCTACAAGTTGGTTTGAGATATAACACATTGTGTCCTTTCGTCTGGACCATCACACCTCTTCATTTAACTTAACCATAATATTTGTTATTATTCAAACCTTACCATGAAGGATTTTCATAAATTGATCATAGATATGGATCAATTTCATATTTTAAATCAATCCCAAATATCTGCAATTATTACAAAAACCGAGTTCTGCATAGGCGCTTCCTTCGAACCATTTTCATATGACCGACAACGCAAAACCATGGGCTTATCAAATTTAGCTACGTATCATCTTTTGTCTTTATTTCTCTTATTCGATATGACCAATGACGATGACTAGGTGCTAGGCCAAACGAGTGCTTGATCACTTTATAAGAATCAATGGTCATGTTTTAATCTCTCGATGACATGGACGACTGTCAGCACTTCGGAACTTTGGATATTATTCTTACGCTATCCTTCCATTTTACTTGATCAACAATTGAGAATGCTCCCAAAGTTTTCTTTAGATCGGACAACTCATGTCTACTTCGGGACTTTGGACCTTCAGGACTTTGACCTTCGGGACTTTGTCCTTCATGATTTCGGTTCTTTGGGACTTCGGCCTTCGAGACTTTGGGACTTTGTCTTTCGTGACTTTAACACTTTGGCCTTCGGGACTTCGAGACTTTGGTCATTTGTTGGGGGTGAAACTCCCAAAGTGAAACTCCCAAAGTGAAGTAACTTACTAACGCCACTTGTTGACATGGCACGGGATGAGTGGTTGCCACGTGTCACTCAAATTTGTGATTTACATGTACCTTAAATGTTGATTTCATCTTTACACTTGTTATTATCTGACTGTGCCACATTTCCTTGCAGACATGGTCTGCTGACCTAGATCTTCCGATGTGGCACATATTCTTCTCCTTGATATAACAGTCAGAATAGTATCCGAAATGTATCTCAGATCGACAACTGAGAGTGAATTCGAAATTTCTTCCTTTGGGACTTCAATTAATTTGATCTCTCCACTTCCCAGTTCTTCCAAAGTGAGATTTCCAGAAGTGTAACCTCCACACAAATTGTAACCCGAAATGAATTTTTTCATTGATCATGATCTTAGATCCATGACTCGATGTATCTACGATGCTACTTTGCCTTGGTTTAAATCCAACGACTCTTCTTCTTTGCTTATCCAATCCTTCCACTTAAAGCGATCCAACGACTATCAAGAATTCGAGTATTCAAAATATCAACCTTTTTTCCTTGCTTATCCTATCCTTCCACTCAACTTGATCCATCGATCGAGAAGGATATCGAAGCAGATCAATGATAAAGGATGATTGTGGGGTCCCAACTAGCACGATTTTTAAAACTATCGTCGACCTTCACAATGGAAAACTGCTCATTGGTAGTGGAACTGATTCCAACTATAGATCTATTTGTTGGGTGACGATCGACGGTCTAGACTAATTGCAGGATTGGAAATAAAACATTGTTTAATTCTCCTTCCTCTCTCTGTAATCTATCCATGTCATTGATCTAACACTTGCATATCAACGGTCCCGATTTGATCTGATCATTGACTAGTCCTCCAACGATCCTTATCTTGTAATCTGACGGTCTAGACTGATTGCGGGATTGGGAATAACACACTTTTTTATTCTCCTTTTTCTCTCTGTAATCTATCCCTGTTGTTGATCTGGCACTTGTGTATTCAATAGTCCTACCTTGATCTGATCATGTTTCTACAATTTTCTTTCCCTTCTGAGTATCATCGTGTTATCTCTTCTGAGATTTGATCTTCATTCGCTAACCCTCCTGAGATTTAGTCTCTGCATACTGTCCTACTGTTTGAGATTAATGACAACACATTAATGACACTATGTCCAACATTGTTACCATGTTAGAATGAGCTATATTAGAAATTATATAAAGAAGAATATTTTGAAACCATCCCCCATAACGATCCTGTCGTAAGGGAAATGGATGATAATTTTTTTATGAATATTAGGAGATCTCTCGTACATGTTGTGGAAGTTAAAGCACATGTGTTTCCTTGTGAAAAAATCATTGAATGGATAAGGGAGTAGTAAAAGGGTCATGTACACAAGCTAAGTTTAAACTCCTATAATCCACAGAGACTCCAATATATTCAATACCCTTCTTTCTCTATATTACAATATGGATGATCCACTCAGCCTCATCCACTGGAAAAGTTAGCCCAACTGCTAACATTCTATCAATCTCCTTCTTCACCTTCTCTTTGAATCTGGGATTCAGGCGATAAGGCCTATGTTTGACTAGTTTTGAGTCGAGATTTAGGTCTATCTTCATCTCCCCTAAAGATACTTTAATCCCTTTTAGTTCTAAAAATATTTTAGGGAATAGATCCTCATATTCCCACAACAGAGCTTGTATTTCAGTCACAGCCTGTTCATCCCAAAAATATCCTATGGATTCCATCTTGAGATTCTCTTCACTCCCTATGTTTATTTTCCGCAACTTCATGGGTTTAGAATAGGAACTACTAACATCGTCTGACATAGTGACTCAAACAACTCTAGTGCCTTCTGATTCTTTAAATGACAAATGCCTAAGGTCCTCTAGGTCTTCGGGATATTTTGGGTCTTTATCAACCTTGCTACAGGACATGGGTATTCATGCAGGGGATGGATAAAGGATACAATCAAGTAGGTATTCATGTTTAGGATAGACTATAGGTGGATGTATGGGATTAAATTCATCAATATATATATATATATATATTTATATATATATTTTTGCAGCACTAGGGTGATTTCAGGAAACTTACCCGAAAATGAGAAATCATGGTATAACTAGCTTTGAAGTAATTCCTAGCAAATGGTTTGTCTTCTGGTTTCTTCATGCACATACCAAACATTTGGAATTATTCCCAAATAATGAATAAACTCTTGCACCCAAAATTTAGAAGGAAATTGTGCAACTTCCCATACCTTAATACAATGTGCAACATGCTCCTTTGGATCGGAAGACCCATTGTATGATTTTAGAGTTAACATTTGATGCTTCATCTTTTGATACTTACTTGATTGGTTGACCTGCGATGGAAAGATAAAGCGGTACTGAATGGCGAGTTTGAACCCATCCCAAGAATTTAGAGCTCCCTTATGAGTGGCCCACAACCTAGTTGGAGATGATATTAATGTGATATCAAGTATTGGGATTCTTTTCTCTTCCATGACCTTATCCTCTAGATCAACGGGACAAATGCATAAATATTAAGTGCCATCATAAAAAAGGTGTTCTCTAATTTCTGTCCCAATCCTCCTAGTTTCTCAGATAGTTTTGCAATGCCTTGAAAAATTTTCATACCTTCCCCATTGCCAATTATCAAAAGACGCCTCTGAATATTTTATTGCAGACTAAATGCTCCACCAACTTATTGATCCATCTGTGGTAGGGTTAATGTATTCTACTCATTTTCCTGTAGTAAGAGTGTAAATTTGATCTAGTACATCTTGTTCCATATTCTTGTCTCATGGATCAATATATCGAGGGCCTTAGTATGGGTCTAGAGGCAGGGTTACTTTCATTCCATCCACTTCAAAGATGACAATTTCCTTATTAATATCTATAAAAACGTAATTTTCATAGGCCCGGTCAATGCCCAATAAGGATGGGTATGGATCTTTTCCCCCCATTATTTCTATGTCCTTGAAGTATTCCATTGTTTTAATACCATCCAAGTCCACTTCAATGTTTTTCATCCTCCCAACATGATATATGAAATATTGATTCACCATTCATAATTGAATAGGTGAATAGATGATCTTGGTCTTTCCCATTGCTTACTGAGTCTTCCTTGGTAGTATGTTGACATCAGAGCCCAAATATAACATGGCATCCCTAATCTCATAGTCTATGATATTGGCATTTAGTATAAATTATCTTCCATTTATCATTTTCCTCCTTTGTATCCTACTTGTATTCCTCTCTGAAATATTAGCAACAGTTAATTTTTCTATCCTCTCTTCATCCCCTAAAATCACCTTGATCGTGTTCCAGAACTTTGTAGTGAGTTTTTCATCATCCAAAATGCCAAAAGATGATGATGAGTTTTTCATCATCATCTGTGCAACATGATTTTCCGTGAATGTTGGTTGAAGCTCAAAACTTGGTTCTGCAACTGTTGACATTGCAGGATTAGACATTTGTCTCAATAGTTCCATTGCATGCTTTAAAAACTCCTTCTTCCTTACATGATCATACTTAGCATCCGTAGGTACCACCTTTTGTATCTTACTTTGATTAGGATTCTGAACATTAACACCATTCCTTGTTCCTCCTCTAGTAATAATGTTAATATTGGGCTCTTTTTCTTTAGCAATAAGTCTAGGCTCAAAATTTATCAAATTGGATCTTCTTTTTCCTGCACGATATTCCCATTTAGAGATCAAATCAGGGAAATCCTTGGTGGTATGAGTGTTATTGATGTAATGTGGACACCAAGGTCTTATTGGAAGTGGAAAATCTCTTGTGATATTCCCTTTTTCATCACAATTGTAAAAACGAGCTCATCCTCTTCCTCCAATATGTCCACCTCAAAATCCCCCAGCCCCCCTTTGTGACCTCCTCCAAACCCTTTAGAAGATTTGTCGATCCTAAATGTGGAGCGATCCAATTTTTTTGCGAGAGCATCCAAAGCGTGACACTACTTTGTAGTATGGCTAGGAGACCCACAAAATACTCATTATTATGAAAATATCACAATATCCATAACATCCATGACTTATGAAAATATCACAATACTCATTATTATGGCCTCCTTGATGATTTGGGAAAGCATGATATTGTACAGGCTAATGAAATGGCGTTGTAGTCACAATTTGTGTGACTCCTCTTGATGGTCCTACTGGCAGGGTTCCATAGGATTATTAGGGGGTCCCATACCCCTTAATCTCATACACTCTATTGGTGTATCACCTATTGTATAATAGATAGTGCACCATACCTACGGTCGACCTACTTTAGGCAGGGACAACTCCTAAATCTTATCAGTTAATGCGGAGATTTCACCTTGAAACTATGCAATATTATGATATTTAGGTGGTGTCATCACCCAAAATCTTCTAGGGTAGCATTCCATAGCCTCTTATTTCATGTCCTTCTCCAACGCTTCTCCCAAGGTAGTTATTCTTTGATGAGTCACAGGAATTCAGGTCAATGGTAACAACCCATGTATAAACCATTCTCGTTGGTGGTATTCATGGATGGGGTTTTCCAATTTCCCTAACACATCCTTAAACCTTTGGTTATATTCCAATACAGATTCACCATCTCTCTATTTGATCTCCCGCAACTCAGATAGATCATGTTCCTCTGATTGTGGTAAGAGAAATTCTACTATAAACCTCTTTTTTACATGAGCCAAAGTGAAATCCTATCATTGATATTCCTTTACTCAATGGATTTCATGTACCACTTTAAATCTCAACCTCTCAAGGTGGTTAGAAAATCGACTAGTTTGTTTGCATCTAGAGTTCCATGCGACCTCTAGATGTCTTAACAAAGAAACCAATGTTGTTCAACATCCTCATCCCCTTTACCCCCAAACTCTAGGTATGAGGTGAGAGATCCTACATGTTGAATTTCCATTAGAGAACTTGGATATCCTATCAAAATTAACCCTAAGGGTCACATTTGAAATATGAATAAAGAACTTGCCCCACTTTCACTACTACTATTACTTGAACTTGTCAGATTATAAGGACAAGAAATGATAGAAACTACTAAAAAATTTAGTATAGAATTTACCAGATTTGTAGATGGCACTGAGGGACTGGGTGATTTGGGGCTGGTTCCTTTGCCTCCACATAATTATTTAACTTGGGGGTTCGCATGAATATGTAGTACCATACTAGTTTCGTGATGTGATTCAACATCTTTTGGAATCACAAGATTTGATTCTCCCACAACTTCTTCAAGGGTTCTGGTTGAATCTTCTTCTTCTTCAGGGGTGGTGCCTATCCTTATTATTTGTGTCAAATTTCCTTCCTCTCATCTGCTTCCTCTAGAAATTTTATCTCTCTCTCCAAATCTCTCATGTAACCATCGGGTGTCTAGCTTTCTGTGTACCTGCAACTCACGTCACTTCTTTAACTCTCTTATATAACTACTCTCAAATCCTATCTCCTTCCACGACTGATAAAGTCTCTTCATCAATTTTATCATTTATTTTCTCCACCTCCTTTTGATCACAACATCCCTCCTCTACACTCATTTTTTCTCTGGAACTCTTAATTCAATGACCCCCCCATACTTCAAGAACTTTCGTAACCTAACTCATGAATCCTCACCTGAATCGTCCGCCCCTCATGTGCAAGGGTTTACATTGCCATTTCAACTTGAACAAGTAACATCCCCTCTCCCACTAGAAAATTTTTGATCTAAAGGGGGATTTGCTTCAATATTCTTCCTTGGGATCCTTCTTTCAATACAACTTCTTCTTATTTAAAATATTGGTGGTTCTCTACAAAAAATTCAATAATATATCCCTTGAAAATTCAATAAAATTCAAAAATAATACGTGTGCAACATAAACAAGAACCCATACATATCATAGTAGTTTTATACACGATAAATTTTATAGGGCCCAACTAATTATTTATATTAATTTATCTAGAAAACATCATACATCAAGACTCATGTTCACAATTTTTTGCACGGATATACACAATCCCACAAAAACCATAAAATATTATCGGTCATTCAGAACCAGTAATAGAACTCTCTGCAAGGACCATTACAATACCAAAATATGGTTGGAGGACTTATTCTAACAAAAGTAACAAAAATATTTTTGTGATCGATGAGAGCTTAAAAAACTAGTAACAACCAATATTTCTCAATAATAACCTCAACCCTTAATCCCTTCAACCCTTTTCCATTACATAGCTCCTTTGTTATATATTCTCCTTTGTTGACTTCTTAGGTTCTTTATTGTTATCAGACAAATTGGTAAGTGCAGACAAAAACTGATCTCCCTAGTTTCACCTCGAAACTAGAACAAAACAAGACATAATATAAAACTTTCCCTAAGTTTTAATTATCAAGCATACTAACTAACAAGAGATAAATGGCATACCTTTTAAATGTCGTTTGTCCTTGCTAGTGTCATCATCTCTCCATTCCAAGGATTATGGGATGCTGAACCTATAAAATGACACAAGCCAACAAAGTGAAAACAACAATGTATACTCAACAAAACCTATGTATGTGATCAAGGAGTCATACAATAAAATAAGACCAATTTTATGGGAAAGAAATATATCACTATATTAAAGATATGAAAAGGAGAATACAACCAATGCCTTGATTTTGTAAGTTCCCTTCCAACAGTTCCTTGCTTCCCACACACTTCTTCTCCAAGGATTCTGATATCAACAATCTATCTTGACAAAGAAAAGCTCAAAGCCAACATACAAGCTACAAAACTCAAGCTCACACCAAAAACTAGCCAACTCAATCCAACTTTCCCCATGAGAACTCCTCTCCTTTTATAGACTGAAAATGATAGGGTGAGGAGGTTAGAATCATCCCAAGATATTAGGAATGTGACTCAGATCCAAACTGATTGGAGGCCAACTCACCCTCGAAGCTTCTCTTCTAGAAGAATCAAGAAGATGCTCTTTTTCCTTCATACAAAAATCATCGCACCCTTAACACTGAGAAAACTGCGATGACGTCCCAGACCACTGTGGTGCAACCTGCAACAATCCTAGATCGTCTCACCCTTAACACTAAGCAAGGTGCAACAATACCTTTTTATAAGTTTTTTACAAAGGAAAAGATGATTTTCATCTTTCTGGGAAAATATGTCTTCATTCTTCTTTAGGGATTCATGTCATTGATCCTTCTAAAGACAAAGGATAGGTTTACATCATTAACGGTCATAAGGGTGACAAAAATAATGTGTAACATTTATTCCCAAGTCTTCTAGTACTTTTCTGCTTCTTACGCTATCATCTAGTTTTCTTTCCACTTTTCTAATCACTTTTCTAATCACTTTTCCAGATGGCGCATGTTGCTTTTTGGCTCTCTGCTCTAATGTTTCACTTTTAGATAGCTCGTCATTTCTCTAATTGATTCCCACTACTTCATATCCTAACTGACATGTGTCATATTCCCAAAACTTTGGCTTTCCCAAAAATGAAGGACCCAACAAGAACTTCAAGAAGAAATCTTGCAGTTCTCAATCATGGATAAAGAGTTCTAAGATGGGATGAAAATAAGGCTAAAACATAGGATCAACTTGAATACATATAAGAAATTAAGAAGGGTCATGGTGAAGAAGACCATGATATCAAGATTATGGTGAAGGATGAGGTGGCTAGGGTAAAAGGAGAAGTATGGTACTAGGGGGAATTGGTCATGCCATCCCAAGACCAAATATATTATGAATGGATGACTTGCTCAAAATTTTGGGGCTCTATAAATAAAGTCATAATGGAAAACTATTTTCCTATTTTCAACCAACCAAAATAATTTCAACCAATGAATGAAGTACTAGTAGAATTCAAGAAGATATCTAATAAATAGGAAGCACGTGTCAAATAAATTACTTCAGTAAGACATGGAAACATGAAAAAATATATCGTTGGAGAAGTGAAGATGGTTTCCATGTTGGAATCATTATGTCCATAAATAGAAATATGTACTCAATGATTCAAAATTGAGAGACAGAACTTGAGATTCCCCATGGATAAACATGTTTTCCCATACCTTTGATTGTGTGAAGAACTATTATAATAGTGGGTTCTATATGATGTTGAGCATGTATTCATATAATATCCTAGTTTGTCAACATCGTGTTAGAATGCAAGATTTTCATTTACTGTTTTTCGGCTTTATTCTATTTTAAGTTGTAATTTTAATTTATAAATAACGAGATCGACCTCAACGAAAGGGATTTTTTTCTTTGAGACAAATTTTTGCAAGTATTGTAGTGAATAACTATTTCAAAGCTAATTCAAGAAACTTTGTTTGTGAGTCAAAGTGTTTTGGTTTGTTGAGGAATATTTGTGCCTTTATTCCTTGTCGTGGATTATTCTACTATTGTTTAAATGTCTCAATCATCTAGTAAGAATTTCAATTGTTGTTAAGTTATCTTTCATAATTGAATTTATTATTGTTATTCTTTGTAAATCCTTCTTAGTTATCCTTTTTTGATGAAATATCTTTTGAACTAATTCCTGGTATTTTATTTTCATCTCTTTCAACTTTATATTGTATATAATTCCTTAATGTTATGTAGTATATAGTTCTTAGAGGAATTACTTCTAATGGGATCAAAATTTGTGTTTCATATTCAATGTTTGTTCTTACAAGTGATCTTACAGGACAAATTTATTTTAAACCCATTATATTAGTTTACTTTATGTAGTTATTTAATAAAATTTGAAAACATAAAAAGAGTAAGAAGAACTATTAAATCCCATCGAATGGTTGCTAGACCAATAATCCAGATGATTATTCCACACCAAACAAGGAGTCTAATTGGGCCTCGTCCTTGGGTTTAATCCATGTTGTTGAGCATTGGGAATCCACCCCCTGAACGTAGTGATGCAATATTTCTTTCAATCGCTTTGAGATCATATTAAAACAAGATGAAAATTCAAACACAAATATGAGAAAATAATGATGTAATAGGTATATATCAACTAGTACATAGTTACACAAATATTCATTAATTAGAATGACAAAAGTGTATCAAATATATGTTAAAATCAAGATATTTAAATCATATTATAGAAATTGTTTCACCCAAATAGTTTAAATTCTTGGAGAGTATTCATGGTGTCAAAATAATTGTTAGATATTTACAGATTGCAATTAGGATAGAATAATGTTATTTTTTAAAATAAATAATAACACTTGCAAATATGATTAGAAATGGATTCAACACTCATGTAAAATTAATGCTTTTATTAGAATGAATTCAATTGATACATTGGGGTTGATCCCCTTTCATGTCATTGGTTAGGTAGTTGTGTTACTATTACATTGTAACTTTTTTATTTAAGTATTATATAACTATCATTTTATTAGTCACTTGTATGAATGTGACTTTATGACATCGAGTACGGCTTATTGGACAATTAAAAGCATCAAATAAACCATTCTCCAAATACTTCTCTTTGACAAACAATGTTTGAACCAAGTAGAGCTCCATGAGATCCATCAGGCTGCCTCATAATCCTTGTAAAGATGTAGCTCCCAAGATAAACGCCTAAGTTACTGATTCAACCTTGTCTCAAATTACAAATCTTTCAATTAATTTACTAAACAACAATCCACATGCATGTCTCATAACCCCATTATTGAGACATAATTCTCGAGATCCACAAACTGTCAAACTATCTCAACAATAATCCTTGTTCAACATCACCTACATTCGATCTATTTATTATCTGCTAAGTGTCGGCCTCTTAAATCATGAAAATATCATATATTTTCACCTAATCTAGCTAAGGTGCTCACTTAGTTCTCTAGGAAGAGATTCTCGATACATATTTATCCATGTCAATCTTACATTCGCTAAAAATAAACACTAAAAACCCTAATTGTTGAAAGAAACTCATCAAAATGTTAGAAATAACATAACTTATAAAATATCTCTCTTCAAATGATTTAGAATGAAGATGAAAATGAAGCCTAGTTATCTACCTTGTCTTCTTCTAGGAACTGAATATATATATATATGTGTGTGTGTGTGTGTGTGTGTATTTCAATTCAACTAACTTTGTGTGTGTGTGCACCTATGTTCTTTAATTCTAGAATAGGAAAAAAAAAAATTATGATAGTGTATGCTCTTAATATTAAAAATGTGTTTGTTTCTAAGGTAAAAATGGAATACCCATGTTATTTAGAGTTTTAAATGTTGCTAGAAAATTTCCACAATAGTTACTTGTGAATCATCTACCTTATTGAATTTAGATTTATTCACAAATTGCAAATCTCAACATAAACCATCACTTCTCTCTCGGGCATTTAAACAAATGCTTTCTATGTACCTTCTTAATATTTGAAACTTATTCTTAATTATTGCTAGGATTCTTAATTATTGATAGGATACCATGAGGCTTGTACTTTGAATTTGTAGATCATAGTATGTATAAAGCTATTGAAAATGGACCAAACACCTTTATTTTTAATTTCTATATAAAAATGGACCAAACACCTTTTTAATTTTTTTTTCCTAATGGCTTTGTTATTGTAGATTCCAAAAGCAAAATTGCTCTATTGATGTTGGAGAAATGCTTGATTATTGTGTAGTTTTATTCTCTCAAATGACTACAATTGATGATGGTTGACCATAGTTGACTTTGGTTAGGTATGGTTTACCTTGTTTCCCATGGTTGACTATGGTTTTCTAGAATTGACCCTTTTAACTATGGTTAATTATCATTGACCACATTGACCATGGTTGAATTCAATGCTATATCACATTGCAACATTTAAAGAGTATTAATTTAAAAGGTTGGCTTATACATATAGAGTGGTTATTCTTATGATGGATCATAATGTCCAAATGGATCATATGGTTGAACTCAATTTTTTTTTATGTTCTAACACTTTATGAGTAATAATATGGTTGAATTCAATGTTGACTCTTTGAATGGCCTTGGTTGTAACGTACACAACCACCCACGGGGTGGGCACGCCACTTGAATCCTACTTCTGGACTTCTTTTTTTACTTCTAATCTAACATAATTAATAAAGATGCATGCATTATTCACATGCATAGATAAAGATTCATGTTACAACATAAATAAATGAGACATATGTGATGCACAACAATAACCAACACACATGCATATTACAGATATGGAATTCATAGATAAATAAATATACAGCGGAATAAATACACAAGAAAATAAAACCACAATAGAGAGTACTTATCTTTAATGAAACAAATCACCAATTGGTTGCAGACCAAGGACGCTCCACCCAATCATAGACATTGTTGTTCCAAGTCTCAACAACAATGTCACCCCTGAGCCAGGGATATGAATCCATAAGGACGGCTCCAAAGTGTCACTCATCTTCCCAAACCAGTCAACACTCAAGCTCTCACAGGCTTCTCAGCACCCACATCAATCCAAATTACACTAGCTCTCTTCTACCCAGCCCACACAACATAAGATAATGGACCCCCTTCTCTGCCATGTAGTCCCTTAGGTTATCCATCACATTCCAGGGCTCCAGTGCAGGTGGTACATAATCTCCATGTTGGGACTCTCAAGACTCGTAGCTGTGAGAAAAAATAAACACATGCCAAAGCATCTCAGACATGTAGGCCTTGATCCATTGCTGGAATACACCAACAGTCTTTACAACCAACAAAACCATGGATCCTCTCCAACAGTTCATTTTCCTTTCCCCAAGCCAAGACAGCAATGAGGAAGGACGAGTGGGTGAAAGAATGAATGGAGTGAGAATAGAGTGACAGGTGTGAACAATGAGCAATTGAGTGAGTGAGTGAAGAATAAGAAACCAGAAGAATAAGAACGAGAAGCCCCCAAACAAACCAAGGACGAGTTTATGTAATTATTGGAAGTAAGGAACCACTTGCCCTCCCCCCCAAGAAGCTCATGTAACTGTTATTCTCCATTAAAAAAAATGGGTAAATAAAGTATAAAATAAATACTTATCCCCTCAATCCACCTCTCTTATGGAATCATAGTCCCCTATAACTCGTGTCCTTGTCCATCTAGCATCCAATGATGTATTTATTAATAATAATGATCAAAACATTACATTTCCTAGGCACAATGGCCCCTTTCAATTGTTTGGGCACTCCAACCTTTCATAGATTAACAAAATACATTATTTAATATGGGGCTCAAAACCTGGGGTGTTACAACCCCTCCCCCTTATTTTGGCACTATTCTCAGTGCATATACAAAACACAAATCAAAATTTCAAAACTTATTCAAAAATTTGTGGGTGCTTCGCCTGCATGGCATATTCATGCTCCCAAGTAGCATATTCAGGACCATAGCAGGTCCATTAGACATTTACTAGCTCTTAACTCAATTCTGGAGCATTTTGACTTTTCTGTCCAATATTCGCGTTGGATGGACCTAAAAGTATCCCTTTGTCTCTACCTGAATCAGATGCCAATAAACAACATGGTTAGGATCATGTACATATTTATTTTATCAAAGAGACAAGAAATACATTATGCACATTCATAGAAGTAAGCAATGCAAGCATGTATGCAACTGGCCCTATTCTGTCCAATATCTCAAATGGACCACCGAATATGGCTGCTAGCTTTGTACAACTACCCAACTTCAAGGAGCTCTTCTTGGGCTTCACTTTTAAAAGCACATGCTCCCCCACTTTAAATTCTCTATATGTTTTGTTCTTATCTGCATACATTTTCTATCTATCTTGAGTTGCCTTTAAATTATGCTTAATTCTAACCATCTCGTCTTCCATATCCTTGAGCAATTCTGGCCCAAGTACCACTCTATCTGTTGGGTTGTCCCAACTCACTGGAGTATTTCATTTCCTTCCATATATTGATTCAAATGGGATCATTTTCAATGAAGCTTGATACCCATTATTATAGGCAAACTCAACCAAGTGAAAGTAATCTTCCCACTTAGATGGTTTATCCATCACATACATTATCAACATGTCTTCAATTACTTGGTTGAATCTCTTTGTATACCCATATGTCTGTGGATGGTATGTTGTGATAAAGTTCAAATTTGTACCAAATCCATTAAACAATCCCCTCCAGAAATTGGAAGTAAACTTTGTATCTCTATCTTAGACAATTTCCTTTGGTACCCCATGCAACCTAGCAATCTCCCTCATGTAAATTTATGCAATATTAGCTACTATATGAATCATTTTTACAGGAAAAAAATGAGCATCCTTTGTCAATTTATCAACTTCTACCATGATTGAATCATGTTGTCTTGTTGTCCTGAGAAATTTAGTTATAAAATCCATGGTTACCACTTCCCATTTCTTCTCTAGAATTGGTAATGGTTGTAGCAAACCCGTTGGGTTCCTATGCTCATCCTTCACTCTCTAACATTCCATACACCTGGAAATGTAATCAACAACATCTCTTTTCATTCCTGGCCAAAATAATTGTCTTCTTACTACTGCAATTGTTTTCTAGTAACTGGGATGTCCGACATATGGAACATTATTCATTTCCTTTAATACCAAATTCCTAAGTTCTCCGGAACTAGGAACATAAATTCTATTTTTATGCATAAGTAATCCATCTTCCTTCATCTCATATTCTTTAATTTCCAGTCTTACATTTTCTTGTTGTGAGATTTCCTTTACCTATAGGTAATGTTGATATGTGACAACAACATATAAAATTCCACTCTTTAAATCTTATTGATGCATACTAACAGTTATAGCATGCATGAGATGTACTCTTCTACTAAGTGCATCGAATTTTTATATTTTTTCCCTTTGATATGCTTGATGTCAAAACCGTATTCACTTGAAAATTCCATCCTTCTCATTTTCCTGGCATTCAAAGTTGAATGTTCAAAAATATATTTCAAATCATAGTGGTTTGTTCTTATTTCAAATCTCTTCCCCGTGAGATAATGCCTCCACATCTTCAATGCGTGAATAATGGAAACAGGTTCCAAGCCATGTGTGACATAGTTCCTCTCATGTTCTTTAAGATTTCTAGACTCATAACCAATGACATGTCCATTTTGAGTGAGGACTCAACCAAGTCCTTCCTTGCATGTATCTGTACATACCACAAAAATTTCATTTGGGTCAATATTATTTAAAATAGGTGCACTAGTAAGTAATTCTTTCAACAGATTAAAGCTCTCATCACACTCAGATGTCCATTCAAATTTGATTCCCTTCTTTTGCAAAGAAGTGATGGGATGATAAGTCTTAGAGAACCCTTCAATAAATATTCTGTAGTAACTAGCTAATCCCATAAAATATCTGACTTCTGAAACATTCCTGGGTGTTGGCCATCCTCTAGTGGCTTCAATATTCTTTGGATCCACTATTATACCTTGTTCTGAAATAATGTGCCCCAAGTAATGGATCTGTTCTTGGTAAAAATAACACTTTCTAAGCTTGGCATACAACTGATGTTGCCTCAACACTTGCAATACCAATCTTAGGTGATGTTCATGCTCTTCTTATGACTTATAATAGAAAAGTATGTTGTCCAAGAATACTATGTCAAACTTATCCAAGTAATTTCTGAATATGCCATTCATTAAGCACATAAAGAAAAATGGTGCATTGGATAGTCCAAATGGCACCACTACAAATTCATAATGCCCATACTTGGTTCTAAAGGTCATCTTATAGATGTCTTCTTCCTTGATTCTTACTTGATGGTATCCCAATCTCAAGTATATATTTGAAAATATATTTTCCCCTCTTAGTTGATCAAAGAGGCCATCAATTCTAGGTAGAGGGTACTTATTCTTTATAGTGTATTTATTCATCTTTTGAAATTAATTACACAACCTCAAAGTTCCATCCTTATTTTTGACAAAGAGTACTGGTGCTCCCCAAGGTGAAACACTTGGACATATGTACCCTTTCTTCAACAATTCTTCCAACTGCATTTGTAATTCTTTTAACTCTGGTGTACTCATTCTATAATGTGTTTTTGATACTGGGGTAGCTCCTGGAATTAAATCAATAGAGAAATATATCTCTCTCTTTGGTGGAAACCCTGGTATTTCTTGGAATACATCTTCAAATTCTTGTAGTACCGAAAATTCTTCAAGGCTTGGCCCCTTTGTCTTTTCTGGCTCCTCCACATGGGCTTCATACAATTGACATCCTTTTCTGAAACATCTCTTTAGTTGTAAGTTTGAAATCTCCCTTATAGATATGGGTCTTGGAATTCCTTTCACGGTGCTCTATTTTCCTTATTCATCAAGACATGTAAATGTCTTTTTATGACAATATAGGACATCATAATGCTTGTCCAACCAAACCATTCCAATTATAATATCATAAGAACCCAATGGTATAATATTTAGATCAACATTAGTATTCACACCATTAAAACTTATATAACAACCTATGACCATATCATGGATTCTCCTTTTGGTTCCATTGGCTAGATGAACCAAACTTGATTTTCCAAGCTTACTTTTCTCCAAATGTAATCTATCCACTATTTTAGGATCAATGTAACAATGACTTGTTCCTGAATCAACTAAAATAGAAATAGTCTTCTTAATGACCTTACCTTCCACTTCGATCATATTGGATTGGTACTCTAGTTGACAATAATCTAAGGATGCATAAATTATTCCCATGTCTTCTACCATTGTAGCCTCTTGGATGTTGTGCATGGTTTTCACTCTATCCTTTCTGTGAGGGAAATCCTTGTATAAGTGATCTTCTTTGCATCCCCAACATTGGATTCATGGTCTTCCCCTTTTTCCCAAGGAGTCTTCTTTCTTGGATTCATCCTTAGCATACTAGTCTTAATGATTTTTATTAGGGTTATTTCTATTGAAAGGAGGCTTGAATCCCTTCATCCTCTTATCAAATTTCTCCTTCTTCCTATCCTTCCAATATTTTTTCATGGACTCGCTTCCATTTTCTTGCTCATACATGTATTTATCCTTCCTGATGGTCTCAATCAAGGTCCTAGGTTCATCATATTGAATATTATCTTTATAAAAGGATTAAAATCCACTTAAAAAGATATGTACTTTCACCTTCTCATATTTTATAAACCCCACATACTTTAGCAGCCCCACAAACTTATTTTCATACTCTACAATGGTCATGTTGCTCATCTTGAGTTCAACCAAATCCTCCGTTTTCTTGTCATAGAAGTTCTCTAAAGGTACTCCTTCTGAAAATATTTCTTGAACTACTTCCAAGTGATCCTATTCTCATTAATGTGCTCAACTTGCTTCAGTTGATCCCACCACATAGAAACTTTCCCATGTAAATGGTATGCGGAAATTCGGGCTTCTAGGTTTGATGAGTAGTTATGTAATTGAAAATACCTCTTGAGTCCAAGAAACCATGCCTCAACATCATCTTCCCTTTCTCTTTCACCATCAAAGGATGGTGGCTTAAGTTTCCTCAAATATCCATACAAACTGTCCAATCCATGTCTTCTTCTTTGGTTCATAACATGAGATGACTCTGGACTACTTAGGGAATCTTCAGATGCATAAAATTTCCTTGTTGAGTAGGGAGGTGAGTGATACCTATGATTTCTTCTATCACTTCTTGAATAACCAGTTCTTATGTGGTCATATCTTCTGTCATGACATCTTCTCTCTTCCTCCTGTTTTGAGTTTGATCCATTCTTTGTTTGCCTCTACAATTGATTTAATATTTGCATCACTTGAGCATTTATCTAATTTTGTTCTCTTATCAGTCTCTCATTGTATTCTTTGTAACTTTGCACTTCTATTTTCAGGCTTCTCACAATATCTATCAATGTTTCTTGTTCCCCTCTAGCCTAGTGTCCATTGGATTCTGTCTCTGCATTACCACCACTAATATTCTGACCTTTGACATATTTATCATGGCTGGAAGCTCCCTCTCATTCTTCCATTTCTTGAATATGAATTTGAAACTAGTATGTTTAAACCCCCTAATTCTGCAAAATGTGCAAGCCACCATTTTGTTAGAATTAAACATATTAAAAAACATTCCAAACAATGCTACAGGTAATTTTCTTCTCTATTCATGAAGAAATATCAAATGTGTCCAAAATACATTGATTCTAGGTCCTTCTCCTCTGAATCAGCCTTCCAATGACTGAAATATTGCCCTAATCGGATATTGGAGCTGGAAGTTAGTGCTCCCTGAAGAAAAAAAAATTGTCAGCCCCCATTAGCTAATACATAAATCAAATTTAAGCCAGGCACCTCCTTCAAACCATGTTCCACATGACCACAGATAGAAACTGCAGGCTTAATCACCTTTTAGCGCCCCTCTCTGTGTTTTTTTTCTACACAGGAGCTGGCCCGAACACCATGTCTGAGGGATTGGTTACCTTCTAGGCCCCTTTTTACCTTAGCATGGGACCTGTGTTGGAATAAAGTCCTCCAGACTTCGGCCTTCGACTATTTTCCCCTATCAACTTCTATTTCCCCCCAGAGTTACGATTCACCGAACCCATGAATCATTCCACTAGAAAAAATGGACAGTCGAGACTTAATCTCCCATCAAATGGACGGTCCCGCCCCCATCTAGAGACTTCAACGAGATCGACAGTTG